>VYZX01016136.1:32918-58795 GCA_013401335.1 Brachypteracias leptosomus | reverse complement strand
GAAAATAGTTAGAAATGGAGTTTAATAATAAGATAGGATGGCCTGTGCTGATCAGGCCCAGGGAATAGCCGAACAAGTATTCCTACCAGCCAATGGTTTACATGCAACTGGCCCTTTTTATACCCTTATACCTCCATTTCCCCATGCTTGTTCCTTCTCAAATCACTTAGGTCTGTATCCTTTCCTTCCTTTGATTGCTCCCCAATACATTCCAAAGTAAGCCTTGTGCAATCCCACATGTCCCATACCCCTGAGCAGCAACATCCTTGCATCTAGAAAGGTACTTTAGTGTTTACTCATCTTTATGTTTACTCATCTTTACTCATCTGGACTATGGATGTAAGGACAGTCCTGGGAGGATTCTGGATTGGGTGTCCCTTCCTCTGAGTCCTTAATTTTTGTTCTTACCTGCCTTTGTGCCCCTGTGCTTCTCTGAGTTTGTGTAGATAGGCTTTCAACAGGCTGATGGCCCTGTGATAGGAGTATTATTTGTTCTCTCCCTCCTGCTGTTGCTTCTCTGTACTCCTATATGGATATACAGACAAGCTTTCATCACATAACCTAATGTATTTATCTGGGACAAAGGCTGCCCACCCAAACTCAGTCTAAAGTATACATAATAAAGGGATATGTGGAGTACAAGTTTCTTTTGTAAACATCTTGTGAATAACCAGAAAGCTAGATGTCAGAGAGCTGTTAATGTGTAACCTGAATGATCGAATAATTATGTTGGCTTTGGTTTATAAGGCACTATGTTTCAAAATATTACATAATCTTTTATAATTTCTACCTCAGAAATACCCAATTATGTTGAAATTAACTATCTTTCAAATTTTAGGGTATGTCTCTTACTATGCAGTATTTAAAGTACAAAGGTCATATAATTTGTCCAGGATCTGGAGGAACACAAAGAGGTAATTTAGAATGACAACATAAGCACTTAGTGTGAACCTAAATAGTCAATATTGAGAGAGTCAATACAAGTGACAAAACATTCTGCATGGACAACAGAAATAGGTGTTTTCTTGAACGAGTGTTGAGGGAGGCAGATCCTCTTCACTAGAGGAGTTTATATGAAACCCTACATAGATCTTTTTGTTTCACTCCATCTATAGAATAATGTTTTAGAGTGGCTAAGCAGGTCCTACTTGTCCATCGCATTGTGAAACAGAGACAGTTTATTTTCTAAGGACTCCTCTTCCTCAGATGTTCAAAACCAAACCTTTCTCTCTGATTCCTTATGTTCTTCCATTTTCCTCATGAAGGAATTAATGGAGCAGGAGGCAGTATTAAAGTGTTACACCTACTACTTAAGGAGAAGGTGAATGAAGATGTTGTACCACTGCTGAATTCTTTGCTAGCTTACATTCTTGGATGACAGGGAGATCTGTCTTAGGCATCCTTCACAAGAAATGCAAGGTACCTTTCTGATGTGCTCTGCCAATTCAGAGCTAAGGAACCATACAAAACTAGAATTAAACAAGAAGCATCTGATACATTCACTCACTTTAAACACTATCAGCTGCAAAAGTATGTTGATGACCATCTTTGTAAAATAATCCTTGCTTTAGTTTGGATTTTGACAATTTCCTCATGAAGAACCAGGGGAAGCAACAAAGGATTATGATAAACTAGCAGTATCTCAAGGTCCTCACTAAAATTGATATAATTTACATAGTAGGGTTTTTTCCTTCTCAATCTTAAATCCACCTAGATGTCTTTTGGTATGTTTTGTATGAGATTGTTTCCTTATCGTTTGTTCTCAGCTCAAGTTTGAAAATAGCACAATTTTCCATCCTCAGTTGAATTTTTTCAACTACTTTCTAGGGTTATTGTTTTGGGGTAGCCAAGGATTGTCAAACCTTTACTCCATACGATATTCTCAGGGCTTCACCTACGAGTTGGCAATAGCCACTTGATCTCTAAGGGACTGTTACAAGCTGAAAGCAGCTTAGACCAAAACAAGAACAGACAAATATCAGAGAACCTGCCCTAACAGGTTAATGAAGACTAGAGTCCCTTATTAGTAATGTAAAAAATCAGATACACTTAAATTTGAATCAGTTAACTGTTCTGTGATAGCCTGAAAAGCGTTCCGGAAGATGCTCTGCATTGCTGTCTGTTTGGGTTATTTTACTTCTCAGAGCTATGTGCTTTTCTGGTACCCGAGTGCCCTCTATGACCATGAGGTATCAGTCTGGTGTCAGGCATTTTGATACAGAGATGCAAAGCATCCTTCCACTCATAAACTTGCTAGAATACTGAATTGAGTAAATAAGGAGACCTTTACTGATGAATCCTTGCAGAAACACAACTGAGAGGACTCCTGGCAAGCCTGACTCAGTTGCTCTGTACTGCTCACCTCCAAACCAGTTATTCCCACTTGCAGAAAGAGTCCATGTGTGCCAAGATCAGTCAGAGAGTAAATCAAGACACAGTCCATATGGATAAATGAGAGCCAGACTTGAATATGCATTTAAACTGGAGTAATGAGAATAGTTTAGCCTTGTCCTGGTGAATTCTGAGACTCAGTTTCTCTTTTAGTGCATGACTACCTTAATCACTGAGCTATTGAATCCTTTGGGACACAAAAGATTTGTAAGATACAAATTTGTTTTGATGGAGTATTTTATGGTTCTGTTTGCTTGCAAGTATTCTCAATAATGTATGACCACATTATTAAGGACACCATGAACTTTTCAGCTTAAGCTCATTGCCAATTTTCTCTATATAGGTCTTTTAGACTAGGTTTCAGAAGCAGGGCGAACTTCAGGCAGTATACCAAATATGCAGCACATTAAAGATATGAACTGAAAAAGACCAATGCATTTGCAGCCTAAAAAACACATTCAGAAGGAGTTATAGCTGTGAGTAAAAATATAAATAAACTAAGGATGGCAAATATTCTAGAACAACAGCAGCAGTTTGCAAGGCAGGGCTTCTAAAAGCCAGGAAATTTAGAGTAAAAACAACCGAGAAAGCAATAGCAATCAGGAAGAGGAACACAAATGGCGAATTAATACTGTGTGACACAAAATACTTTTCAGCAGTAACAGCTGGTGACCAAATGAAGATGGTTAGGACTGGGAATTACCTAACTCTGCCAAAAATAATTATTCCTGATTTTCCCTTTCCTTCTACCCAGTACACACAGAAAATCACATCTCCCAGATGAAATCAGTCAACCAGCTAAACAAGCCTGGTCGTTTTCTCAGTACAAATCTCCCAAATGAGCAGGCAGCCTCTAACCTTCTGCTCTCCAATTACTGACCTCTTCCCCATTTTCCCTTTTCACCCCTTTTAACAATATCCCAAGTCTCACATATAGTCCAATTCTTGCTGTTGCTTTTGAAAACTGCTAGAAAACTTCTTTCGTCTTTTTCCTCTGGGGCTTCTGGAGTTACTCCTGAAGTGCAAATAGAACACTGTTATATTGCATTCAGCAAAGCAAGAGGTAAAACTACTTTTAGCTGCAAAAAGCTCCAAAAAGGCTACTTGTTAACCTGATCACAATATTCCCTTTTTTTTTGAGTGGAAGAGTCAGAGGTTAGCTTCTACCAGCCTTTCTGTTCCTTCTCTGACTGCATTCTGATACAGAAGGAAAGGATATGTTTATTTCTTTTTTCCTTAAGTATTTTTTATTCTAGAATTTTCTAATAAAAATATACCAATAACATAGCTCTGGTGGCAACCTTACTGACCAGTTCTACGGATTTTATTAGCAGGAGAATTGTAAAAGCCTTTCAAAGCTCTACTTTTACAACAGAGAAGTTAATTGTAATGCAGACAGAACACACTATACCTTAACCTCCTCTTAGCTGTTCTAGAGACAATGAAAGCTCTTGTCATATGGCAAAAGTGCAACCATATTCTTCTCAATTTTTTCATGGAATTGGCTGGATTAGGCCCATACCCATTGCTATTTTCTTTCTGTTGTGAGACTGGCTCTAAGAAAAAGCAGCACCTCCTTAGGTCTCTACCCATTCCTCTGCACTACAAGAATGCATCTGTGATTCCTAGGAACCCAGAGAAGGAGCCTTCTACAAACATCTGTTGGAAAGAAGGGTAGTTACATTAAATGGACCAATAAGCACATTTATTTTATATGGGTTTATTTTGTGTGTCTGAAAAAGGTGTCAAATATGAAATGGAGAAAACAAACAAAAAAATAATTGCAATGAAGTATAAAAATCTGTACTAATAAACAGTGCCTAAATATGAGTGTGTGATTAACCTTATTTAAGGCAATAGGTTCCAGTCCTGGAAGAAGCAAAAGTTACTATTTAAAAGAAAGACGAAGAACGAAGAGTAAGATAGAGACTGTGTTGCTTATGTGCTGTGAAATGAAAGAAGAGGTTTGTGATTCTGATGTGACCTGAGAGATTGCTCCGGATCTCTATGCTGGATGCGTCCTAGTGCTAGCACATTGGCAAAGACCTAGGTTAGCAGAAAATTTTGGTTAAGTAGCAGCATTTTCGTAAGAATAACTAGTAAAGTAAGGAAGACTGCTTCCTACTGCTCACTGAGCAGTACAATGGTTGGATTGTGAGATGAAGGAGAGCACTGGCTACCTGATTTACATTCCACAAGATTATCTGTATTCCCACATAAGGTTTGGTTAGCCAGAAAGGTTTGATAATACTGAACTATCAGGTAGATGTTCCTACATGAGGAGGAAGACAGTCTGCTGACTTGGTGATTGTATTATTAAAATAGAGCACACTGAATACTTTTAGTTATTCTTCAGAAATAAGCTATTATCTGTTAGGTAGTTTGTTTACCTTAATTGCCTGAATTCAGTGAGAACAATCTACTTCTACCTCTGGAATGTCTCATGATTTTCTTTCCTAGTGGGAAAAGTAAAAGTAACATTTCCCTCTGACTAGTCACCATCATCAGAGTTTCTATTTCTCCTGCTGTCTGTAACTGAACTTTTAATTTTGGTCAACATTCAAGTCACATTATCATGCCTAACACTCTGAGCAAACAAGCAATTGATTTTCAAAATTTGATTGGTTAGTGTGTTCATGTCCCCTGTAAACTAAATTCTACACTTTATGTTAAAATCAAATGTCCTTAAAGCAAATGCACTCAGAGGTAGCTATATGCTAAGTGAACAACATTACATCCAAGATCTTCTGTACATGAACCCAGGAATCTAAATTTAGTCAAATTTCCCATTGCACAAAGAGATGTGCATTATATTATATACTTCATTATGCACTCTAGTCTACTTTTTTGTCTTCAATATGCAAAGCTAAGAAGTCATTATGGTTAGGTTTCTTGCACAGCTTATCTCTGTTCTAAGTGTATGCACAATATAAATATTAATCAGAAGTTCCAAAAATCTCTTATCTCTGGAAATGCTGCAACCAGTAGTCAACATAATGTACAATATCTCTAAGCTATAAATGTCATAGAGCTCCAAAGGCAATAACTTATTAATCATCACAACACTCTGTGAAATAAACTATTAGACTTCGCTTTTTTAAGTACTGAAAATGAAATTAAAGGCAGATGAAACGAATAAATGGATCAATGAAAAAAATGATGTCAAACAGGCAAAAATAGAACTAATTTCTGTAGCCTGCCTACTTTGCATTGTTTAATTTATATAAGCTGTATTTCACTTTCAGATTTCCTTATCCTATATTGTCAAAGATGTATTTGTTGATCCTTGATATTCTCCATTTGTTTTGAATTTGCCTTCATGAAAATTATTTCTCTGTTTTGCAAGTTCATTGTCTCCTGGATGTGACCAAAACATGCAAATACACATTTTAAAATGAATCTATTAGTCTTACATTGTCTCACGTATGATTTTTCTCAAGGGTTACATTTTTCTACAATTAAAATGCATGCTTCATTGCCTTCCTCCATTATAAATTCCGCTGAGTATAAATTGTTGCTAAGATATGCTCACATAGCAAAATCGGACAAGCCTAAACATAGGAAGGGGTAGGATATTCTTCAGATCCTCACCAATAGTTAATCCAAAGATAATCATGTTTTTCTCTCTGTTGCTAAATAACATTATTGACAGTTGTGGTTTGGTAAATTTTCTGGTCTGAGTGCATACTTGGTCTAAATGCTCTATATAAGACATACTTATTTCTTCATTGTTTAATAAATGTTCAGCTTAAGCTATTATGACTTCAGTAGAGAGTTATGCCTAGCCTTAGGTGTCTAGGTAGATTTTGTCAGATACTGCTTATCTATTAGTTCATCAGCTTCCTGGTTCATAGCCTGCATATTTTAGTTTGTTTTTTCGTATTAGGCTGACCTTTCCACAAGACAGACTGGTCCACTACACATATTGCATCTACAACTTTGCTGGATTTGAATGTCACAGAAATGCCATATTATTTCAATAGGATTGAGTCTTTTTAAATTCATTAAATTAAATAGACAGGCTTATCCCATTGTTACTGAAATAATATATATATTTATTTTGCCAATTGATATATGATATACACACCATAAGTTTTTCAGGCTTCTTTGTGATTTTAATACTGTTATTTCTAGTCTTTGTCTGCCAGCATTAATAACACAAGTATTACCACGTACAAAGTTTTACAGGACTGCATTTGAAAATAACAATTAATTTAAGTAAGAGGTTTTGTTCACTTTTTTTTTCTTTTTACTGTTAGATGGTGGAGTTAATCAGATTTTATTTTCTGTGAAAAACATTATGTCCAGAATCACCCAACATTCTAAGATTTTGCCATATGTCATGCAATGGTTATATTAATAAATTACCATAATAATTGTATAAATTAATTTTACACTTCCACAAAGTTAAATAATATTTGTATAACAAGAGAGTCTGTTCCAAGAAGGGCTCATTGCCAGAATTACAATGGGATTTAAAAGCTTAATCATGCACTGAAAACTTCACAGTCAAAATGTGTGTGATTTTTCAGCTCAAGGCAACTGCCCACAGAAGGATTCCGAAGGTTCAAGATCAGCCTGCTACTATAGGTCCACTGATGAATACCAAGTGAAAGATTATCTAAGATAAAGTGTTATTACTAGAAAGGAAGAAAGGTGAATGAGCTAGTTTTTCAGTATGTCAGCTGACATAGAGACAGATGGATATCGTGTTATGTATATGTATGGCACTGAAATAAGATAATAACTGGAATGCTATGCTTTAAAGATAAAACTAGGAAGGCAGTTAGGAAACAAGTTTGCTTGTATAATGTGATCATGGTGAAAAAAGAAGGGAAATTAGCCCATTTTGGTTATCAGTCTAGAATACATTTTTTTTACCTCAGTCTAATAATAAAATGTTTCGATAATACAATTTCTGATACTCCTAATTCTCATTAGGATATTTACATATTTCTACTTGAAAGCTAAAACCAAGTAATTTAAATCAGACTATCAGTTTGAATAGAAATTATGTTTTGATGGAGTAAGGCTCTAAAATGATCAGATTGGTTTCTTCCAATTGTGTCTGAAAAGGAGATTCCTTGAAGGTTAAGATCTGCTCAGTATCTCATTCATATGTTGCCATTACTATCATTGAGTGGGTCTGTATCTGCACAAATGGAATCTGAACAACTCAGAATTCTCCTCAGATTTAAAAATTAATCCTGTCTTCTGGTATTTTCTGTTTCTATTACTGAACAAAATTTCTACTATGACAGAACAATATCATCCTCAATTTACATGAGTAAAGTCAATAATATGCTAGGCTAAACTGATCTTTTCAATATTCATCTGTTTTAATGGCTAAAGCACACATGCTATACAAAGAAATGTGAGAATATAACAACAAGTTGGGGATTAGGAGACCTAAAATGACAACATGCATTTTGCTGAATACTGTGTTATTAAGCTTTAAACATTTCCCAAAGGTCATATGCTGTTCTAAAAGAGCTTTTAAAGGCATTTATAAAATTCCTAGTGATTAAAATTAAGTATGAAACTGTGTTTGCATGCACTCGCTTGAACAGAAAATCGGTGAGTTAAGAATTATTTGTCACTTTTTAAATCCACATACATATAAATGATAAACTATGCTATATTTGTATAAATAAAATTTATTATGCATATTTCGTATTTATGTACATAATCTATGTATTTAATCACATTCACCTTTCCAGTTATATCCAATAAATTGTACATTTACTGTAAACATGTAATGGAATGATGTTTGGCTTCTGTGCCAATTATAATTTCCAGTTTGCAGTTCTCAGCTGTTATTGAATTTTGTGTTGGTGGAATGGAGCATTCTTGACTTGGTAACACAATTTATAAAATACAAAGGAACTTTAGGAAAAGCTGTTGTGTTTGGAAACGGTATTATCTTTGCCTACCTGGTAGCCTCATTTTTCTATTGATTTACCTTAGACTGTAAGTGATCTGTCACTATTGATACCATGTTTACAAACCATATGCCATTAGCAGCCAGACCTACCTATATGACCTCTTTGATCTTCATAACAAGTGAGCTTTTCTGAGACAATTGAATGTGTTTTAAATACTTGAGTCTAATATATAACCCTCTATTTTTTCCTGTTCTGAATGCATTTTATATATGTGTGTATAATTTTTAACTCCTGGATAAATGTATTCAAATGCAAAAAGTTCCTACAAACTGTTTGTGTGCCCAAGATTTTATGAAACTAATTACATATCTGTAAAGTTGTTACTGATACTCTTGAAATCTTATGATTGCATCACTGACACTAGCTTCTGTTTTGACAATTGGCTTCCACTAACTACTGAAATAATTTTGTAGATCTGGACTTCTGTTTTCACTCATGTTCAATATCCTTAGGAATGAAAAAAAAAACCCAAACCAAACAGGGCTTAATAGAATGTGAACAAAGCAGATTAATGAACAGGGAAAGTGCTGGATCAGACACGTGGAAGGTGATAGTTCTATCTTTTGGGAAGAAAAACCTTTTTTGGATTGCAGCACAATAGTCTGGAAGAAGAAATTCTCAGGAAAATGTTACATATGATCAATATGCAGAAAGCTAAAGAAGATTACCTGACTTTAACAATGTCTCATTTCACATACCAATGTGAAGCTATTTGCAAACTATGTAATTATTGCACTTGGGACCAAGACTTAAAGTATGCAGGAGCACACCTTGAATTGATCTCACTATTGTCCTTAAACCCTTCCATAATTTCAGAAGAAAGTGATAGAAACATGGATTAGTTTAGGAAATGTACTTTAGGCAAAAAATTAAACATGCTGAATTTCTTTAATTATATCTCTATTTGCCTATATATGGAAATACCTTTTTTGCTGGAACAGAACTTTTATAGAAAACTGAAGTTTTAGCAAAGAGATACATAAACACTTAAAAAAATATGTTTACTTCAAAAGACTTTGCAGATGAATGTTGAAAAAAATACTGCCTTTCCAATAGTCACTTATCTCTGAGTGCACTAACCATAATGAGTTGTTGGGGTTAATTTTCTTCTTTTGGGAGGGGTGAGGGGAGTGTGTGTTGGATTTTACCTACCTCATAGCCTTATTTAAGCTTATGAAAGCTGCTAAATCTATATCACTTGCAAGGTGAGATTTCATTTTGTCTCTCATTTGCAGTTGTTCAGGTATACGCTCTGCTACCTTTTTAATATTCTGTTTGACTTTTCTTGGCAAGGACAAAGTTACAGTTGTGTTGCAGGAAACCCTTCAGGGAAAACAAAACCAACAAACCTGATATAATCATTTAAGTGTTCTGCAGAGGAACAAATAACAAAGTAACCAAGATCCTGTTTCTCATTCAAGTTAGCACCACTTGTTATCTTACAAAACACAAATACATAATTTACAACCTAAAACCATTCCTACTGCCAGGGTGGGTAAGAATGGGATAGGGATACAGTGATCTCAGTGTACTCAAGTACTAGAGCTCACATTTCCTGGCTGGTAGTGAGCATTCAAATGCATCTAAATGACTCTGAAGCTGGTTACAGTTACTTCAAGGAAAACCAAATCAAAGTTATCTATATGATGTAGGAATTTAGTAACTCAAAAAATGTATGTGATTCTGGAAATATCTTATTTTATTTTTCTGTCCTTCCCATAAGAAAAAACAAGGAATGTGGTTTAAGCTTCTCCATAGACAAGACTGAAAGCTTCTGATCTGACATTTCTTTTTGTGAGCTCGACAAGTTCTGACAGTGTTATTTGAAGAGAGATGGCATATCGTTATCTTCTGAAGTTGGTTTATGACAATTAAAGTTTGCCCACTCTATGATAAAGTCATCTATATTTACGATTGGTTACATTAGAACCAAAAGATCAACATTTTGATCACTTTTCTATGAGAAAAAAAAAAAGCAACAACAAAATAATACAGACAAAAACAAACAACAAAACCCAACAATTGAAAATATTTTAAAAGATTTACAAGGAATTCTTCCCTCTATCTTAGTCGCCCACTTGTTCTTAATGTATCTACTTCTTTGATCTAAATGTAAGATTCTGAGCATTTCTGAAAACCTTTCAAAATTATGGGAAATTCCTAGTCATCTAAGAAATAGTGTGAATACACTAAGGAGCTAATAAATGCTGATTTAAAATAAATAAATGAATACATGAGTGACTGAACAGAGGAAAATCCTGTAACAATATTTCAGGAGTCTGTCTAAAAGCTTGCTCAAGTCAATATAAAGAAGTTAGACATGCAGAAAGCTAGCCCAAAATTTACTCACTCTTCCACTGTTCCATTTCCAATTATGTGAAATCTAATTATTACATTAAAAAATCCCATATATTTCCAAAGCAAGGACAAGCACATTACCATATTACTGCACTTCATACAAAAAATGAAATATTGTCATAAGCTTATTGTAACCATTATGAAAAGGATGAAAACGATGGAAAAACATAAACATATTTGAAAAGTTATCTTTTATAACAAAAGAGGTATTGTTATTCAGTATTTTGTTTTTATATTGGAAAGTGAAGGGATGCAGATTAAAAACCACTAGTATAATCATGTCCATTACTTTGATTTAGTCAATAAAATCAGTATGGTTTATTTTCAGTGGCAGTTGAGTCCTCACACACATTCACAGCATTCAAGTATAGTTATAAATGACACTTTTGTCAATTCTTTAGGCCTAAAATGTTACGTTATCAACAATTAGCTATTTCAGGAACATTTGAATTCTTTCTTACTCTTCTACTCTTGTCATAGGTAAGAATCAAGTGGCTATACAACACACTTGTGTTAATTGTGATTGTAAGTAGAACCATTCATAGTGAGAAAGAATAATATCAAAAGATGTAGCCACTAAATATTATAACTGACTTTGTTACTTTTGCTTGGTGCTTGCTGTTGAATTAGTACAAGGGAATGGAAGGAAAAAGGTCATCCTACAAACCTAACTGATCATAAATCACAGAATGGTTTGTGTTGGGAGACACTTTAGAGGTCATCTAGTTCCAACCCCCCTGACATGGTCAGGGACACCTCCCACTAAACCCCATCCAACCTGGCCATGAACGCTTCCAGAGAGGTGGCATCCACAGCCTCTCTGGGCAACCTGTTCCATTGTCTCACTATCCTCACAATGAAGAGCTTCTTCCTAATATGTAATCGGAATCTACCCTCTTTCAGATTAAAATTGTTACTTCTCATCCTATCACTACACTGCCTGAAAAATAGTTCCTCCTCAACTTTCCTGTAGGCCCCCTTTAAGTACTGGGAGGCCTCTATAAGGTCTCCCCGGAGCCTTCTCTTCTCCAGGCTGAACAACCCCAAATATCTCAACCTATCTTCACAGGGGAAATGCTTGAGTAGGTCCATGTCTTTTTTCTGCCGGGGACCCCAGAGCTGGACACCTCCCTTGATCTACTAGTCAAGGAAGTTCTTTTGATGCAGCCCAGGATGCGATTGGCTTTCTACATTGTGAGCACGCATTGCTGGCTCGTATTCAATTTTTCATCTGTTAACATGTCCAAGTCCTCAGGGCTGCTCTCAATTCACTCATTGCCCAAACTGTATTTGTGCTTGATATTGCCTCTACCCATGAATTTAGCCTTGTTGAATTTCATGAGGCTGGCATGAACCCACCTCTCAAACCTGTCAAGAACCCTCAGGATGGAATACTTCCCCTCCACCATGTTGACTGCACCACATAGCTTAATGTCATCAGCAAACTTGCTGACAATGCACTGCATCTCACTGTCTATGTTGACAGCAAAGCTACTAAACAACACTGGTCCCAATACTGACCCCTGAGGAATGCCACTCTTCACTGGTCTTCACTTGGACATCAAACCATTGACTGTAACACTTTGAGTGCAACCATCCAGCCAGTTCCTTATCCACCAAGTGGTCTATCCATCAAATCCTTGACTCTTCAACTTAGAGACAAGGATGTCGTGCAAGACAGTGTCCAATGCTTTGCAGAAGTCCAGGTAGATGATGTCAGTTTCTCTTCCCTTATCCACTAAAGTTGTAACCCTGTCATAGAAGGCCAACAAATTTGTCAGGCACGGTTTGCCTTTAGTGAAACCATGTTGGCTGTCACTGATCACCTCCTTATTTCCCATGTGCCCTGGCATAGTTTACAGGAGAATTCTTCCACGATCTTGCTGGGCACAGAGGTAAGACTAATTGGCCTGTAGTTCCCTGAGTTCTTCCTTTTTTCCCTAAAGAAAATGTTCATCTGTTCTGTGAAAAAGAATCCTCTAAGAACAGAAAAGGCCCAGATCAGTGTATTGAAACAAAGTGGTTTAGTATTGAGCCAAATTGATCTTTGTAGGTCCTACATAAACAATGAAGCTATTTTATTTAAAGGCTGATTCTTCATGATATTTCATTAATCTCATTCATTATACTAAAGGGTTTTTTTGCTTCTTGTTTATATCTTTGAAATCCACAAATGGTGTAAAATAGCATAACAGATGCCCTGTGTTTTTATATAAATGTCTTTATATGTAGCCATAATATATCTGCATATATATATGTATAAATGTATTATGCATACATGTGTCTGCAAATCTGCATCTATATTTTTTATCTGCACCTGCTTATCTATCTATCTATCCACCCATCCATCCATTTACCTATCTATCATGAAATTATTGAACACTATTTACACCAATGAATTTCCTTCCATAAAGTAAACATTTAACAAAGGGGAAAATTCTTCAAGGAATAATTGAAACTTTTCAGAGTTTGAAACTTTCTTGCAAATGACCTTTCCTAAAGCAAGGTTGGTTGTTTTTTACCACCAAATCAGCAATTCTTTAAACTTCAATTTCAAGCTTTGGGAAAATAACAAAAGCAAGCCCAAAAGCAAAACAAAACAAAAACCCCTCACGCACAGATTTGGAAATACCACACTGTTTTTGAAAGTATTTAACATTTCTAAGCAGAAATCTTAAAAATTAAGACCAATACCGATACCAGTGACAATATTATAACTGTATCTAATTTCATCATTCTTTTAGCTCTTCATGATACTGCTTCCTGGATAACTTCAAGATACAACAAATTATTAATAGAGTTTAGAAAGCATTTCTTAGTCTAACGTAACACAGCACATCCCTGTAAAGAACCTGATGTTTTCAGGAAAAATTACAGAAATCCTGACATTTTGTCAGTAAAGACATGTAATTTTGACAGGACATTCAATATCCTTCTTAAAAAGAAGAAAGAAAAGAGGAAAAGATAACACCCTGTAGTGGGTCTGGCTGAGCTGATTTTCCCCATACAGCCTCATGCTGCAGTACTGGGACCCAGAGGCTGTTGATAACACCCCCGTTTTATAACTATCAGTGGTCACACAGCACCAAAGGTACGGGGGGGCAAGATCTGGGAGGGGATACAACCCGGACAGCCGATCCGAGCTGACCAGTAGGATATTCCATACCATATGATGTCAGCTTAACTGTAAAGGGAGAGGGAAGGAGGACGGTGGGTATTTGTCTGGAAGAAGCTTGTCCTTTGAGCAACCTGTACGCATTCTGGGGCCCTGCTTCCTGGGACAAGCCCGACACCTCCTGTGGATGGGAAGTAGAGAATAACAACTTTGCTTGCTTTTGCTTTGTGCGTGCAGGGCCTTGCTTTTTCTGTTGTTTATTAAAACTGCTTTTTATCGTAACCCACGGGTTTTTTCCATCTAATTCTCTCCCTGCTTGCCCTGGTGACGGAGGTTGGGAGGAGGAGTGATAGAAGGGTTTGGCAGGCACCTGGCACCCAGCCAAGGTAAACCCACCACACACCCTTATCTGTATACGTGAGTAGAACTCTGTATTATGATGAACAGATTTTATTTTAATTACTAAAGTTACAGTCTACTTTTGGTGTTAATCTATGACTGGATTTTATCATTCCAGAAAATAACTTCAAATGTGTGATTAGAAAGTTATAGCACTCCATCCACCTCTAGTACACTTTAAAGGCAATCTATGTTTCCTAAAATACTAGTGAATAACAGTAGTGATAATTACTTTTCCACACTTACACTCTTTAAACCAAATCCTGGCTTTAGAAGGAAAGAAAAAGTTTTATTCATTGTCCCCCCAAAATAGAAGGTATTTATATTTGTTTTGTTTCAGCTTGTTGATTCTGAGTTGATGCAGAGACAGGTATGTTGATAATTTAATTTTTATACTCCTTTCATGGTTTAACAAACTAGATTATGTTTAGTCAAGTTCTAGCTATTTTAAGAAAGCCATGAAAATCTAAAACCAATTCTAGAACTCTTTGAGCAACTTTTTATTGGCAAAGACAAGGATTTTAAAGATTCACATGCTGTAATTTTTAAATAGGATTATTGACATTACAGGAGAGAGCTGGATAAACTTCAGTTGAAAGCTGAAAATGTTAAATTCCCTATGATTTCTTTTCATTATACTTTTTCTAGTAGACAACGACTAGCTGAAGGTGGTATACAGCCTGATTCAATTCTGCACATGATTCTTAAAACCTATCCTCCCTGGGACCTCAACAGGTGCTGTAATAACAGCCACAAAGCATAACTTAAGCTTTCTTCTCAACCTTTGGTACTTTTCCATAGCTATTTTTTCAGTGATCTGTCTCCTAGCTTGCAATACCTTCTCCTTCAGAGAATCTTTCCAGCCATTGGTTCCTGCAAGTTACAAGATCTACTGGCTTACATAATTATATTTTTTAAAACCCCAACAGAACTAATCTGATTCAAGAAATCATCACATATACAGAAATAGAGACAAATTGGTAGGCTGGCACTCTTTCATTTTTCCACTTCACTGCGAAGAATTTCTTGCAGTAGACTGTAAGATTCTGTAATGCTTTGTCATTATGGTTCTTCTTTATTATTTTTGTTTTTAACTAGAATAGATATTTATATTTCTTTGATCCCAGATATGCCAGAATTTGCTCCAAACAACTTGGGAAAAAATAAACAAACAAACTATATTAAAAAAAACCCAAACATGACTGCTGTTTTTTGGCATTGTGTTAGACTCCTGCTCATCTAGCTTTTAGAGTGGGATACTGTTACTGAAAAAAGGTGCTCACTGTTATTTGAGATTCCCTGGGGGGGAACCTGAAATGTTTATAAGGGACTAGCATGTATGACCTAGGATCTATAGGAGACTATACCCCTGGAAAGTCAGGCAGAGGCTAACTAGATATTCTAAGAAAACACTAAATATCCATGTGTAAATATTTCAATACCAAAATTGATGCCTATAAAGTAGCTATTTACATCAGAAGCCAACCATTCTTCTTTTATAAACAATACAAAAAATTGACACTTTAAGATTAGAATGTCCCCACTTCATATATCTAAATCTAATTCAAAATATAATCCAGAGTTGCTTGGTTTTTGAGACATCTAAAACTTGCTAGTTGACTTCCTCCTCAGCCTAAAAGTCTTCTGTGCTATACAGGCAGAGAACTTTCCTTATACAAGTGGTTGGAGCTCAGTTTAATTGTCCACAAACAGGCCTTTAGAAAGCACCAAGAACACCTCAGAATGTGACATATATAACCCGGGATCTATGGAAGACTAGTATGACTCTGGAGTCCAGCTGGTGCACACTATGGCATCCCAAATTGCATTAGACATTTGTATGTGGGCATCTGAACTAAGTCTTTAGATACGCAGGCTAGTCATCTTGGACTAGCTTTATAGTCAATGGAGGAAATGCCCAGCTTCTCAACAAAGTTCATGTGATGTACTTTAGATGTTTTCTTTAAAGCAAGAGAAGTCCCTCCCCTGACTAAGAGTTGCTTGGTGGCACCAAAATCTTGTTGATCCTTTGAAATGCTAAGCTTAGAAAACATATAGACACATATTTAATTTTTAAGCTTATGGTGGTTTAAATTAAGTTAAACAATTGCTCAAGGACATTTACTGGATCATAAATAGACTGGATGGCTCACAGGATTAAGCCTTCAACAGAAATTAAAACCAGGATTTCATCAAAGACAGGAAAAAAAGAAAACAGGAAAGGACAGAAGGGCAGTACTTAAAGTTTTTGTCAAATCAAAAAAAACTGTGATTTGTTTAGTGATTTTCTAGGACTGACATTTGGTTTCATCTAACTTGAAATTCAGACCAACCCTTTTAAGATATTACCACTTCCAGAACTTGATACAAATATTGTGTAAGGTCACTTTTCAGCTGTTAGCCAAGAGAATGTCATTTTTGGGTATGAACATGTTTCTTTTCATGCTGAGAATTTTTGAGAGGTAGAAGGTCAAGGGAATTCAATATGGCCTCATTTTGTGTGTCAGAAAATTTCAGTCATATGAGATTCTTTTATTTTTGTTCCACTACAAATTTATAAAACTTAATTAAAAATATGTGTTCAGATAGAACAATGTAAAAATAACAGGAGCATTACTTTGTCTCTTCAGTTGCACAGCTGAATTTACTGGGAGTTTTTTCAGTACGTTAATTGGTAAAACTGAGAGACATGTTCCCTAGTACATAGCACAGAAGCTATTAAAGAGTAATTTATACAGTAATTATATCTCCAGCTGTGACATAATCGTACTCTCTCCTACTTACCATACTTACTGGTATGATTGGCTAACCAAAGTAATGTCATATCCATTCCTATTACAGCTTCCTAATTTAGAGCTTTCATGTTGGCATAAGCCCATAAGAAGGAAAAATAGAAACAACAACAAAAGCAATGCACAATGATCCAGATTCCCTCTCACATCTGGTCTGGCAGTACATTGAAACTCTGTCAAAATTAAAATGATTAAGTAGCATTATAAATATCTCTGTCTTGAGATATATGTATATATTCTTCTATTTTAACATACTTTAGTCTGCTATAAACTACTTCTGTCATTCTTTATCATCACTATGAGGAAAATACTGTTGACATGCACAAAAACCTTATAAAATTTTCTAGGGATTCTATCAAAAGGAAGTTGTAACTGCCTTTTACTGAAGAACTACTGAAGACTTTTACATTTCTTTCTTGGTGTATTTATTTATTTATTTAGACCTGATAAGTGATCATGAAGGAGTTACAACTTTCTGGAAATTAAGTAATTTTCTGTAGTTTTTCTACATTTATTTTCTCATGCTATTAAGTCATAGTATGTAGATGGAATTATATAAGACATTTTATAATATTGAAAACACAAACAAAACCAGAAAATTTAAAAGAACTCTTCAGAGATTGTATTCCCATAAATCTGTAGCATTTCAAAGGGGAAAGAGGGTCCTTTTCTTTAAAAAGTATTCTTTCATGTTATTAGAATGTACAAATTTCTTCAATGAAGTATAACTTAAACAAAAAACCAAAAAATTATGTTCTCCTCCTACTTCTTCCTATTCTTTCCTCTTCTTTCAAGAGTCTAAATGAATCCCTAAAGATCTAAACCAATAAAAATCACTGTAGAAAATTTAAAGAACAGAACATGAAGATTTCTTTGGAAAATAGAAATCCAGGGAAAATGGAGATCCATGCAAAAGTAATCAGTGAATCATAAGGCTGAGTATACAAAAAAGTTATGAGTTTGTAGGTGCTTCAAGGATGTCATTCTGTGGCATTTATGTACCTATGGTGCATAAATCCTGTACCTCCAGGATTTATCTCCAGAAATGCTTACAAGATACAAGGTTCAGAAAGCATAATGAATCAAAACACCCAAATTAAGTATTTGTTCTTGTCATCAGTGATAATATTTTGATCAAATTGATCTTCTTTTTTTTCTTCTCATAGGTAAACTTTGGGGTTTTTTATGTTGGTTGCAAATAAAAGAACATTCTTTTACTTTCCTTTTAAAAGGTGATTCCCTTTTTTCTTCAAGTAAATTACAGAACACAGGAGAAACATGGCAGTATATTTCAAATAGCAGTGGACTTTTTGGCACTTTCTGTCTTTGATTCATTTCTTCCAGAGAAAAGCATTCACCTTTCAAACCTATTTGGTAGATCTTAGCACTGAGATTTAGAGCCCTTTCTTTAGTATCATCATCAAATGTATTTATTTAGATAACACAGGACATGGGAAATAAAATATCGTCTGAGAGTCCACACCCTCCTACGTATATGTGAGGAGAGAACAATTATCTTTGAAACATTCTATTTTGACTTTATTATTACGTTTCCTACCCTAATATCTGTTTGATGAAGTTACTAGTCTGATTACAGCCTTGTCTCTATTAGACACTTCCTTATGGTGTTCATTTTATTCCACTAGCTTAGTTGTGAGAGTTTATGTGAAGTGTTCTGGGCTGCTGCTATGATTCATGAGTCCCTTTAAGGCTTGTGAAGAAAGGTGAGAACTTACTTGGTGATTGGAAATAAGCTTAGCAACTTTAATGGACTTATTGGTCTGAATTAGGAAAACACTGCAGGGTTTTTTTTGAAGTAAAATTTTGTAATTCTTTTTAGGTGACAAATCTTTGTGCTTTTGTATAGAAACAAAAACAAACCAAAAAAGCTGTACCAAAATGGAATATTGCTTCCAGGGTTTTACAACAGGGTGAGTTGTGTATGTTGTGTGCAGTAGAACGAGTCCGTTTGAATGAAGACACATTTCACGGCGACGGCTCAGCAGCCGGCACGGTGTCACAATGACCCCTGCTGGCTACATCACCTCTCCCTCCTCAAATGGCTAGCAAACACAAGCTCCAGCACTGGAAACTCTGCACTCTTTGTGCAGTGCGTGCATGCATGCATGCAGATGACACAGAGTTTGGGAAATGTTCAGTATTTGTTTTTTGAGTTTACACAGAAAGACTAGATATTAGATCACATATTGATGCATTTGGTAAAAAATAAGTGAAATAAACCAATGTGACAAAGTAGATTGATCACAAAGGCAAAGCATGCAATTCCATTCAGCAAAACTTAGTCTATGATTTTGGACAATAATTATCCAAAATGGTTTTTGACAGCAATTTACAGTGTTCTAAATGGAGTGGTGCATAATCATATATAATTATATACCACCTAAATGTAAAAGCAAAGAAATTATATTCTTATGCCATTCTCCTTACTATTCCTGCTTTTCAGTCCATGAAATCTGTTAACAAAACTTATTACTTCAATTCTAACAAAAATATTATAAGTAAAAAAATTATAATCTTTTCCTTATTCATAAACAACTGTGAACATTCCCCTGAATCAGTTTCTGTCTGAAACTCCAGCTTTAATGCTCAGCAAAACTACAGGAGACCAGTGGGTTTTAATTAACTGATCCTGAAGATCTCATTTAAGGCTATAAGGAATCTGAAGTTAGTTTCTTCAGTTAGAGGAAAATCTGAGCAAAGCCCACTACTGACCTTGAAAAATGAAATTAAGGAGAAAATGGCATCCCCACTAGCTTTTTCTAGCTTTCTAGAAACTTTTACAATTCACCCCCTTTTGGAAAATTACATACTCTCAAGAATAAATGTTCTGTGGAAGAAAAGAGGTTAAAATGGATCACTGAAATTTAAGCTATTACTGAAACGGTAACAAGGTGTCTGGGATGGGAAAAAGATAAGGTCACAGAAATTAAATAAGGAAATTGGTAAACATAATTATTATGAAAACAGTGGTGTCATGATTCTTAAGGATTTTGCAGTCTTCCTTATCCTTAGAATGGCTTCTCTCCCCTCCCCTTCCTTTTTTAATTTTCACAGACTTTTTAGAGAGTTGAAATCTAAAACTGGTAGCTACCAAAGTTAAAAAAAGAAGGCCAAATGGAAGTGGGTACTGATTCACTTTTTCTTAAGTTCAAGTCATGAAATAAACTCTGTGTGTGTGTACATTTAAGGGAAATCAAGTCCTGCATGAATAGCTTGCTGTTGCCCTTATATCTACAAAATAGCTTGAACTTATCTGCCAATACAATGGTTATCATTTGTTGGTAAACAGAACACAGCTGACTATGGAGAGATAAGATAGCACCTGAATGAAGATACATTACTGGAACTCAGAAATATCAGCTGAATATAACTTGAAGTCTGGAAAAAAAGATAGGAAACAATGTGTCAGGATAAATTTTAGAAAGCAAGAAAAGGTTGATGAATGGTTTGCAAGAAAGCTGAGACTGAAAGTTTTGGTCCCTCCCTTTGATATTTGCTTTCCAGAAAACATTGATACTGTTTATAGAGTGGTTTATTTGTTTTAATACATATGACAATTATTTCACAACTAAGAACATTTTGAAGGACCCCTTCTGAATTATGTAGTTCGTGGTCATGATTTTGTTCACCTCTTACTAGAATCTCCACGTATTTAAATTATTTGTTTTATCTTGCTTCTTAACAGCAGAAAACAAACAAAAATAATCTTATATAATTTGATATCTTTACTTTGTTATATGAAAAAGAGCTTTGGTAGCACTTGTTTGTGTTTGAGATTCAGGCTCTACATTTTCATGCAACAATTTAAAATTATATCCTTTAAGAATTTTGATGAAGGCAACAAGCCCAGCTGTACAGATGAGACAACTTCAGTCCCAAACTACCACCTAAGTAGCTATCATCACCTGAAGTGAAAAAAATATAACTAGTGTTTCTTGATTATAGTCCACTAGCTATACTTTCTACCAAAGTTACAAGACACATCCTAAATAGCATAATCAAGAGCCATTAGTTAATGAGAAAGGACTTATACCACAGGTAGCTTCATGAGACTTTTCAAAAATCCAGTCTCATTTCTTTAATAATCAGGAATCTATGCCAATGAATAGATTCCTTTTTCTTCTGAAGAAAGACTATAAAGTCAATTCCTAGTCTCTTTAGAGAAAATGTATTAATCACTGTAACTTTTAAACATTATGTTAAATTGTATATGTTTGATTTTTAATCCCTTACAGGAGAGAATTGTTTTAGAATCTTGTGTCTAGACAGCAATAAATATACAGCTTAAGCAGTGTGTCATACTTGAACTACAATTTCAGAAAGAATTTCTTTCTCATATTTTTGTGAAGATTAAATCATGGTTTCTGCTCTCTTGCTATCTTTCACAAAATCATTAAGGAATAATTCTAAAAGTTATTGTTATGATAAGTACACATGATTGGATTTTCATCAAAGAAGTGATAGGAAGCCTGTGTGAGGGACATATTTTTATTGTATTTGGTGTATTACAGCTCTGCTGAGTGTTTTTTGGCATAAGAAACATTTGGAGTGAAGGAATGACAATCTTTGACTGGCAGGAACAAAGTCAATGGCCCCAAGACAAGTTTATGATCATCATGCACAGTATAACAGTTTCAGAGCAGGATCCCACCAGGACTTCCCAGACTCTTCAGTGAACAGATCACGTAATCAGTCTGTGCCTGGGGAATAACTGATGTTCTTCCATGGGCATGTACAGACAAAAGGATGGTAATGCAGGTATGTCTCTTCTGAGCATCTGAAATATGTGTCTGACTTTTTGACACAATCCCTTAGTGAGCTGCAAAGGAGAAAGAAGACTAACAGTTATTGGCTCTTGGCTGAGCTTTGCAAGCAACCGCTTTGTTCTATTCCACTGTAGCTGACTGTTTGCCAATACATGTGAAAGTATTTGTCAGCAAGAATTAAGCACAACAGTTTTCACATTCACCTTGTGATAGGGTAAACACAGAAAAGATTCTGAGATTTTATTGACGTTGCATACAAGCTACCTCAGACTTAAAGTCACACAACTGGTACTGAGTAGATGACTGATGTTTAAAAGTTCAGTTTCTTTTTCAGATCTTAATTTGTCTATTCTCAACTTAAAGTGGTCCAATGCCTCAAGGTTAATAGCAGTATTAGCCTATTATGATGCTTTGCTTAGTACTGGCACATTATGTAAACAATTCCTACTGAGAAAAATAGCTGAAGGAGAGGAAAAAAAGAGTAGTTGAAACAAAGCTGAAAGCACATGAAAACACAGTTTATGCATTAATGCCAGGTCAATCAATATGGAAGAAACTTGGACCTATATAGTTGCATTAAACCACATCAAAAGTAGGGAAAAACTGTTTTCCAGGAGTTAAGAGAAGACAGCTATACAGTGGGACTACTGTCATGTAATATTACTTAAGTCATGAATTGGTTTCATTTTGCACTTCATTTACTTAATTTTCTGTCTGTAAAGTGTTTGCAGTAGTTGGTTGAAAATACCCTATTGCCAGACTGACTTTAAGAAGGATGGAAAGATATGCAGATGCAATTCCAACTGTAGATAGACTACTTCAGTCAGAATTTAATCCCTTATTTCCTGTTATTCCAGGCCTTTCATTGCCTAGAATGCTTCCATCTCCACATTACTGAGGAATGACTTCAAGGTTTGCCTCAGAAGTACACTCCTGCACCGAATCAAAATACTAGCATAGACTCATGCTATATTTATTGGTTCCTACACTGCAAAAGTGGATGAACATTAATTGCTGGAATTAGGTGGAAACTCTTGGATGACCTGGTTTAACCCATGACATATATGACACCTTTACTCAGTGTGACCACATAAGATGTCTAAATCAGGCACAAACCTGAATTACCTAGCCATTAAGATAAAGTAGTCTCTATGTAAGCAAGGAAAATAAACATGCTTCTGAAAATCTTCATGGAGTTACCCTCTCAATCTACCTAAGTTCTTGACTGTTAAATAGCTCTTCTCTCTAACTGCGCTTATTTGACAACAATAATGCAATATACAGCATATATCAATAGTTTATGGGAAACAGGAATTTATAAACAGACAATTTAAATGTTCTAACATCCAAAATTTACAAATTTAACTTGGACTCATCTTTAAGCAAGAAACAACAAAAGAGTCAAATTAAGACAAAATAGATGGTGAGTTTTCACTATTTAATTTTATAATGCCAATAGCTTTCCATCATTCTATTGAAACACAGTTAAGAAAAAATGCACAAAAATTATAAACACAAAAATTAGTTATTCACTGCTGTTTTTAAAGTAGAATTCATCTTACATTTTGTAACCAGTTAGCATAGTAAATATTTCTGTATGAAGACCTTTGTGACCATTTTTAAGATTTCTACACAACTTCATGTGGGTCAGGAAATGAGTTCAGTGTGTTTATAATAAACACGGTGCTAAGTTGACAAGAATCTAAAAATATATTATTTAATTATGATAAAATCTAATAATATGTAATGCAGTTATTTAAAATCAATTAATTCACATTTAGTTATTATGGGTTGACACAGGGACAGTTCGAATAACTGGATTAAGTTCTAGGAAATTAATTTTCTCATAAACTTTCGCAGTCTCTTTAGAGACATATTTGTTGAGTTTTCTCTTTCCTTGACTACAGAAAAGTTAAGTACCTCCAAAATGAGAAGAATTAAAAAAAAAATCCCATTTTATGAATGCAATCATAGGTTGTATCCTCATGAGGAAAGGTACTCCTCAAACACCTGATCTCTTGAAAACAGGGACATGCAACAGTATAGCTAATAAAAGGAAAATATATTTGCAAATATTTTTGATAGTTCATTCATACTTCAGTCATTAATGTATAGTTTCCCTCATTTAACCATAGACATTCATGCAACCAATTCAAACAGCTTTGCCTCCAGTAACAAGAGGCAGGGGGTTGGNAAAGTGTTCAAGGCCAGGATGAACGTTTGAGCAACCTGATCTAGTGGAAGGTGTCACTGCCCATGGCAGGGGGATTAGAGTAGATGCTCTTTAAAGATTCCTTCCAATCCAAACCTTTCTATGAATCTATGAAAAGTGAAAAGAAGAAAGTGATGCAAAGGCAGTTACTCACCACCTCCCACAAGTAAAACAATGCCCAGCCAGTCTCTTGCCAACATATACCATGGAAGAGAAGACACTGTGATCACTCAGAATGCTTAGCTTCTATGCCTTTTCCTGATGTTATAATGTCCCTTCCTCTGCTCCAGGTATCGTAAGGTCAGTAACTCCACTTTGGTGGTGATACTTGGGTGTTATGGAGACTCAGTAACATTTGGAGTCTTTCACTGAGTAGAGTCTCAGAATATTGTGCTACAATATAAATATTATCAAAGGTAAAACAAGTTAACCATAACTATTCGATCAATTAGAAAACACTGTTACAGATAAACCAAGTAGAACTAATCTGCAGGCAGGTCAAAAAAAGCCCAAAGGAAGAAGGCCTGACAAGCCTCAGTTCTCATGACTTGCAACCTCATACAAACCTGTGGCCTGCTACTAAAAATGGCAAATAACTCTTATTACACAGCAACATAGCTACAGTTTCTTCAGAAATATCTAAAACAAAAAAATCAGTTCCTTTATCTAAGACAACTAAAGGAAATATGTCTTGTGAACTCTCACAAGTCTTTACTTGAGTTTGACACCCAGTAGCTTAAGGGCTTTATAATTGAGGTAGCTGCATAAAATGAAAGATTATAAATCTACTTTATTTCATAAAGGTGATCCACATTCTGGAAGCCATGTCCTATGAGGAACAGCTGCGGAATTTGGACTTGTCTAGTTTGGAGAAAAGGAGGCTGAGGGGTGACCTCATTGCCCTCTACAGCTTCCTGAGGAGTGGAAGTGGAGAGGGAGGTGCTGATCTCTTCTCCCTGCTCTCTAGTGACGGGATCCATGGAAATGGTTTCAAGCTGCACCAGGGGAGGTTTACATAGGACAGTAGGAAGAACTTCTTTACTGAGAGGGTAAAAACCACTGGAATAGCCTTCCTAGAGAGGTGATCAATGGCCCAAGCCTGTCAGTGTTTAAAAGACATTTGGATGATGCCCTTAATTAATGTGCTTTAACTTTTGGTCAGCCCTGGATTGGTCAGACAGATCAGTTGATCATTGTAGGTACCTTCCAGCTGAACTATTTTCTTTCTCTTCTTATTCTATTCTATTCTATTCTATTCTATTCTATTCTATTCTATTCTATTCTATTCTATTATNTTCTATTCTATTCTACTCTACCTACACATGTTTAATGTTTCCAAGGTTCAGTAAAAACTAAGCATTTGATTATAGGTTTGTAATTTTGATCTAGCTAAAATTCATACACTCAATAGCCATTTTACTGTCCAGGCCTCTTCTTGGAACTAAGATTTTGTAAATTTATACATAAAGTCTCTATTTGCAAAATACAGAAACAGCACTCCCTTATTTTATTAAAACATCATGAGGAAAAATAAATCATACTGATGCCTGAAAAGTTGTTAGGTAGTAAATGAAATTGTAAATAAAAATATCTAGACAAATACAGAATATTTTTAGGACTGCTTCTCTCCTATTAAATCTTCTCATCACAATCTTAAGTTATTTATATTGCCGAGAGATTTATTGCTTAGGTTTCATAATGGCTAACAGAAATTTTGTAATACATTTTTCCAAACCAGTTTTGTAAATACACCATATTAGATCTCAAAGGCGTTTAAACACAAGGAGACCAGTGTGTTTATTTAAAGAAAAAAAAAAAACATAAAAAAAAAATCAACAAATAATTTTAACAAAGAAGTTTGGACAAGTGTTCAGAAAA
>VYZX01016136.1:0-30999 GCA_013401335.1 Brachypteracias leptosomus | reverse complement strand
TGTTAATCCAATAGACCAACGAATGTCAGCACTGGAACTATTGTGTATATTTGGTACCTCAAACTGTTGTAGGAAGGGCTGATTGTTAGATAAAGGCTTTTTATCTTCAAGCCTAATATACCTTTGAATCTAACCGTTCTCATAAATTGAAGCAGTAGAGCTTAAATCAATATGGAGATTTTTAATATTATAGAATGTGGGAAAAATGAACTGCCAACTAAATGATGCTTGAAGAATNTGTTAATCCAATAGACCAACGAATGTCAGCACTGGAACTATTGTGTATATTTGGTACCTCAAACTGTTGTAGGAAGGGCTGATTGTTAGATAAAGGCTTTTTATCTTCAAGCCTAATATACCTTTGAATCTAACCGTTCTCATAAATTGAAGCAGTAGAGCTTAAATCAATATGGAGATTTTTAATATTATAGAATGTGGGAAAAATGAACTGCCAACTAAATGATGCTTGAAGAATACTCTTGTGTTTATCTACACACTCCTTTTCTGTCAATGAGAGCCTTGAAAGAAAAAAAAGGATCAGTCTATGACAGTTGGTAAAGATTTTCCATAATTTTTTAACACATAAGACCACTTCTTTGAATTTCAGCCTTCCCATTTAGTGTATGCTGACACTCTCAGGCACTGTTGTGCCTCTGAGATAATATTTTTCTCGATGAATGACATCTGGTCTGTTCAAAAGAGCAAAATCTCAGCTGAGAGGGAATGGTTTCTGAGCATCGTTATGAGACTAATCTACATGATAACTGTTGAGAATTCCAGGAATCTCAGTTTATATAAAATAGTAGTTTTGAAATTTCTTGGGAGGAAAATCACTAATTTATAACATTGACATGAATTACCTTTATATATAGAATTATTGTATTTCATGTACATATTTTTTTCTGTATATTAACAAGTTTAGAATTTCCTTCTTGTCCTTTTTTTCAGGTTATATGAAGAGAATCTCTTAGCTTCCATTCACATTAAAATTACTTCTGTTCTGTCAGCTTGCAACACATTTGGTTATTTATACCTTTGCTCTTCAAGGAACCAGCATCCAATTATTATCAATAGGAATACTCAGCTGGGGAAAAGTAAGCACCAAGTCATTAGATCTGTAACTGATCCCCTCATTCTGCAAAAGTCCGCTTTCATTCATTTTAATTAGAGTTCCCACAAGGAAAAAATTCATCCACTTATTTCTTATTACAGTAATGCAGTTCTCAAAACATACATTCCAGAATTCATTTTGTCTTATGAAATGGCAATAGGACATATGTAATACTTCAAAAAATACAAAATCATTGTATATTATGCATAGATGCACACACTGTTTAGACATATGTTTAACACATAGAAGTAATAATGACCAAAACAGCACTAATTTATCTGGGGTAGCATGCAAATGTCTAAATACAGCTGCATAATGTTACCTAACACATCAGAAGTTCAGATATGATGCTGAATCTGTTAGGGAACCACTTCTTTGTGGTGGGAACTGAAGCCCAGGTTGGAGCTTTTGCAACTTGAAATGGCATTAGGTACCAGTAATGGTCATATTTATCAACCTCAAGACAATATTTCAGAAACTTTAAATCACTCCAAATGGTACTGGAGACTTTGGTGTTAGTAACTGCATTGAGCTTAAGTGGTCTAAATTATGTTTCTAATCAATGGAAACTCAAGACTCAATTATGTGCTCCAAAATTATGACAATTAAAAACAATTCAATTTTTCTTAAATCTATATATTTGTCATATCCAGCAACTAAATGCAGTATTCAGCATGTAAAAAAGAAAAAAAAATAGTGTCCTCAAATATCATTGTTATCCTATCTGTTCATTCACTACAACTTATACTGTTTATGGACATTTCAAGAGTGTGTGCTCGAAGACAATACTTAAATATATGCACACAAACAGTGTATTTAAAAGTCTGACTTCAAGTTTTAAATATCTAGATTTAAGAATCTAAATTCAGGTGTTTTCATCGGTATTAAATAAAACCCTCTGTAACCTATGTGGATATATAATTTATATGTCTATATACTTTTCATTTAAAAGCAAATATAAAGTTATTAAAATGCATATTTTATACTTTATTTCACTTCTTTAACATCCATATTTTGCTTACTCATTTATTTCTTACAAACTTCTTACAAGAGATAACAGCTTTTAAATTCTTCACCTTGATTCTATTAGTTTTAAGTATCTTGCAAGAGATTTGATCCTTTACTTGCCTTTTTTATTACACACAAAAGAAAATAAATTCAAGATATTTAATGCAAGGCCCTGCAATGGTGGGCTTAGGGTCTAGCTTCTTCATGATGAGCGAAATGTTTCTTAACGATCTATAAGGAAAGATGATACTTGTTTCACAGTCTAGAATATAATCACTGAGAATCACTGAGAATAGAAGGGACCTTTAAGATCATTTGGTCCAACCCCCTGACTCAAGCAGTGTCAACAAAAGCTGGTTGCTTCAGACCATCTCCAAACAGTTTTAGAGTATCTCCAGAGATGGAGACTCCACAACCTTTTTGGTCACTCCCACAGTGATAAAAGTGTTTCCTTATGTTTGGACGGAGCCTCCTGTGTTTCAGTTTACGCTCATTACTTTCTGTCCTGTCACTGATCACCACCGAAAAGAGACTCTTTTCACCTTTTTTACATTTTCCTTTCAGGTATTGATGAGATCCCCCTTACCCTTCTCTTTTCCAAGCAAAACAATCCTACTCTGTCAGCCTTTCCTCGAGATACAGAACTTCACATTTCCTTTTGTTGAATTACATAAGGTTCCTGTCAGTCCATTTCTCCAGCCTTTTGAGATCCCAGTAACACCGGAGAGCAGTTTACAATTGTGATAATTTTAGTATGGAAAACCTATTTCAGGTCACATTCAGGCTACAACAGTTATGCATTAAAGTACTATACAGATGCATGAAAATGTATATTTTTTTTTACAAAGTTCTCTAGAACACTGGATTTGGCTTTTAAACTGTTGATTTTTTTTTGCTAACATAGAAAAAATCAATGATAATTTCACTATTAGCTATAAGCATATATCAATAAAATCTTTATACCATGCTAAAACATTCTATGTATTGTCAGTAGACGAGGAGAGGCATACATACTGAGCAAACAGCAAATAATATGTTAAATACATGCGGAGTGTATTTAAAACATGTGGAATACATGTTGAGGGATCCATTCAAAAGAATGAAGTATAAGGAGAATACTTAATGTACAACACAGAAGACATTAACCAATGGCATCTATTATTGGCCATGTACCTGCAATCTTGGATTACTTCAGGGTCAACGAGGCACAAGTGATAAGTTGGCTGGAGCAACTTAAAGCCAATAAATCACTGAGGCTAGGTAGGACTTATTCAACAGCATAAAATGAGGGAGGAAAATCTTAAGAATGGAAAACAACATTCTCAGAAAAGTCATTAAGTCATTAACTTAAATCTCAAAGACTTGAGTGAGATAATGCTGGTGCTGAATGTGTAGCGGAGATGTTTGAATTAAAATTCACATGTTGTTTTCACAGACAATTAAAACCATCTTGGAATCAAGTGAGAATAACAGAAACTGTACACTGATATCAGGTTTTCAGTATTCATTCTTGAGAATACTAACGAGGCCTATCTGCTTGGAGGGAACCATCTCAAAAATTGACTCTGGTGGGGCTTCATTTATACCCTAGTTGAGTATGCACAGTGGTCATTCTAATTAATTAGCTGCAAGTCCATGGCAAAGACAGGCTAAAGGCCTGGACCCTGAGGCACTGGTTAATCATCATGAGGTGCTGTGAGGCACCATTTAATGGCTGTGAGGCACCAAACCAATATTTATCAGGTCTATGGCTAGCCCTGGCCTCTACTAGATTTTTGTCAGAGTGGTTGCACCTGCTACAGTATTTCAGTGGAATAATTCCCAGAGGGAGGATTTATCCTAAAGGATACGTCTTTCTATATTTAAGAAAAGAGAGACATATTCATTTTTAACTTCCTCACTGAGAGATGATGAAGAGAGATCTTATAAATCCATTGGATCTTTACATTTAATCCTTATAAAGAATAGATCTTAACAAAAACATCTGCAAATACAGTGGATGATCTGCCCACTGTAAATGAAGATCATATTAGACAACATCTATAGAACCCAAGTCCATGGGACCTGAGAAGATCCATCCAAGGGTCCTGATGGACTTGACAGACCAAGTTGCTAAGCTGCTGTCCATTATATTTCAGCCCCCAACACAAAAAGTGCATGGACCTGTTGGAGAGGGTCCAGAGGAGGGCTACAAAGATGATTAGAGAGCTGGAACACATCTTCTATGAAGACAGGTTGAGAGAGTTGGGGTTGATCAGCCTGGAGAAGAGAAGGCTCTGGGAAGACCTTATTGCAGCTTACCAGTATCTGAAGAGATATAAAAGGGTGAGTGACTTTTTACAAAGGCCTGTAGTGATAGGACAGAGAGTAATGTGTTCAAACTGGAAAAGAGTAGCTTTAAATTGGAAATTAGGGGATTAGGGGAAAACTCTTCACTCTGAGGCTGGTGAGTCACTGGAACAGGTTTCCCAGGGGGGTTGTGGATGCTCCATCCCTGGAGGGGTTCAAGACCAGGTTGGATGGTGCCTTGAGCAACCTAGTGTAGTGGGAGGTGTCCCTGCCCATGACAGGGGGATTACAACTAGATGATCTTTGAGGTTCCTTCCAACTCAAACCATTTTATGATTCTCTATTATATACATCCAAAGGTATAGACAGGGTGCAGTGGTAAAACCTGACCCTTAGTATATAAAAAACATTTTTATTTACATGAACACTTTGACATCCAAAAAGACAAAACTCTAAAAATTAATGTAGCTATCTTCAAGGACAATAAATCTCAATTTACGTACCTAGGTATATTGTAGATTAACCCTATCTGGATTAGAAATATTTACAAAGCTCCTATAAAATCTAGAGACAAAATGTTTAGATCAGTAAAAACATTAGAACAAGAAAATGGGAAACAAACAACCTCAATAAAAAATAGTGCTTATGTAACTCCACAGGAATTTTAACTGCTAATATTGAACACAAGTTGAACAAAACCATACAGAAATAGAAAGTCTTAAACAGTTTCCTTGAATAAGTGTCAATAATTACTTTGCTTAGTAGTTGCCAGTTGGTGGGTTTTTTTGTTGTTTTGTTGCTTGTTTGTTTTCATAAATGAGATTAATAATATCAAAATAACTTCCCCAGAAAGTGTGACTCAAGAAAACAGGAGGGAAGAAACTGGACATTTCTCATCCCAATAATCCAAATTATCCTTTATAATTTCACTTCATTTTAAGAATGAGTCTGCTGCAACTTTTGACAAGAGTTTCTGTTTTCTGAGTCTCTTTAAAAGAACTTTAATTTCTATTTGAATCAGATACTCCAATTCAGATTCTCAATTATTCACTGGCTGTCACAGAATTAATGCCTGACTGCTATGCACCAAGGACAAAAAGGAAATATATTGAAAGCCTAGAATTTATTCTTTCTGAATTCAGTGAGTATTTCCTAAAGAGAATGAACATAGTCGACATGTTACAGAATACTCAATAATACAATAAAAATAATGAGAATTTGAAGAAAATTGTACTTTAATTGTCCTTATTTGTTATAACTGGTAATTCATCACTCTTATCTCTTCTGTTCTGAACATTCAAGGTACTCTAAATCTCCTTTTGCCTGTCAGACTTTTAGGTATTTTTGTTTAAATTATAAACTTATCATCACAATTATGTGACAGAGCAGCATTTAAATTGAATAGTACAAAGATTCTTATTTTCTTTTATAACTTGACCTGGAGTGTAATCACATTGCATACATAAGGAAATTCTTTTTTCTCTCTAAAGCTTCTTTAGATTAAAAAAAAAAAAAAAAATATATGATTAAGTAGTGGAATAATTATAGCTATTTTTTCATAGACTGTAGTTCCTTTGTGGTTGAAAAGCTTAGCTGTTTGGATGAAAAAATATTAATATCATTTACATTCTATTTTGGAAAGCACACAAGTCCTTCAGTTCCAATTATATTTATCACAGGGAAAAAGTAGAAGTGCATAGCAAACTATATTACTGTCCCACAAAGCTTTTTGAGATTTCAATTATGCAGATCAATTATTCAACTATTTCTTTATAGAAGGTTTTAAACAATGTACCACATGTGCATAAGAGGATCAGGCTTCTGTAGGTTCTGCCTAAGCTTCTTGTCTAGGTTTACATCTCCAACTTTCCAATGAGAAGCTGTCAGAAATCTCTAATTAGGCCCACATAAAATTTAGTACTCTGCCAGTTTACAGTATTATCTGATGTTAAAAATGATATATAAGTTGCATGGATTCTTAGATAATAAGGATATTTCTCTCTTTATATAACTCCTTTACATATAACTGGTGTCTGTGTACATGTGTGTGTTCATCCTCATTCAGGCTGCAAATACATAACTTGTATCTGACACACGATTCTCTCTTAAATCCACAGACAATAAACTAATAAAAAAGGACTAAACTATGAGGTGAAAAAATACATCATAAAACCAACTCTGAAAAATTATTTTTGTACAATGTCTATTCAAATCAAGATCTGATGTAGAGAATTTATCATACATAAGCTGAACAGAGTCTCATCATGATTTTTATGAACCATATTATGAAGAAGGGAATACAGTTTCTGAAGTTCTCTTATTTAGACAAAATATATAAATAATGAATTTGGTTTTTGTAATAATTTGAATTTGTATCTCAGTAATGAAAATATACCATTTAAGCATCTAAATCAAAAATTAATATTTCTTGGCAACTTTCCAGTCTTGATCAACATCTTCATTACTGACCTGGTTGAAGGGACAGAGTGTAACCTCAGCAAGTTTACTGATGATACAAAACTAGGAAGAGTGGCTGACACACCAGAGAGCTGTGCTGCCATTCAGTGAGACCTGGACAGACTGGAGAATTGGGTGGAGGGAAACCTAATGAAGTTCAACAAGGGCAAGTGTAGAGCCCTGCATCTGGGGAGGAATAACCCCATGCACTGGTGCAGGTTAGGGATTGGCCTGCTGGAAAGCATTTCCGCGGAGAAGGACCTTGGAGTCCTGGTTGCATATAAACCAGCAATGTGTCCTTGTAGCCAAGAAGGCCAATGTCATCCCGGGTTGCATTAAGAAGAGTGTGACCAGTAGAATCATAGAATCATAAAATGTTTCAGGCTGGAAGGGACCTCTAGAGGTCATCTTGTCCAACCTCCCTACACAAGCAGGGACATCTCTACCTAGGTCAGGCTGCTCAGAGCACCATNTTGGTATCATCCGCAAACTTGCTGAGGGTGCACTCAATGCCATTGTCAATGTCATTAATGAAGATATTAAACACCACCAGTCCCAGCACAGACCCCTGACAGACACCACTTGTCACCTTCCTCCATCTGGATATCGAGCCATTGATGTAGGTCAAGGGAGGTTCTCCTTCCCCTCTACTCTGCCCTGGTGAAGCCACATCTGGAGTATTGTATCCAGTTCTAGACTCCATGGTTCAAAAAAGACAGGGATCTACCAGAGACAGACCAACGGAAGGCTATGAGGATGATAAAGGGACTGGAACATCTCCCTTATGAGGAAAGACTGAGGGACCTGGGACTGTTTATCCTGGAGAAGCGAAGGCTGAGATGGGATCTGTTCAATGTTTATAAATATCTGAAAAGTGGGTGTTAAGAGGATGGGGCTAGTCTCTTTTCAGTGGTGCCCAGTGATAGGACAAGGGAAAATGGGCACAAACTGGAACACAGGAAGCTCCATCTAAGAATCAGGAGAAACTTATTTACTGTGAGGGTGACAGAGCACTGGAACAGGCTACCTAGAGAGGTTGTGGAGTCTCCTTCTCTGGAGACCTTCAAAACCCTCCTGGACGTGTTCCTGTGTAACCCGCCCTCGGTGAACCTGCTTTGTCTGGGGAGTTGGACTAGATGATCTCCAGAGGTCCCTTCCAATACCTACCATTCTGTGATTCTGTGATTTTGAAAATTGGACTTCTCTTATGCTGAGAGTCATCTAATTACAACAGAGATTTATTCAAGATACTTTAGTGGAAATGCTGTCCTTACTGAAGTCATTAAAAAAAATTAAAATTTAACTTCACCCCACAAATTGTTCGTGTCTTACCAAATGCAGTAGAATAAGATATTAACCTTTGCAGACATTGTGCTGTTTAACACATAAGTGTATCATTGCAGGCAAGACATCTGTAGAAGAACCTATCCAGCATTTTCTCTACGTTTTTCTTTCTATTAATACTATAAATATATCTCATATGTAGTTCTGCATCAACCTTCCCTTTTATCACGTCAGAATAAATTGTTTCATCTACACTTTATTTTCTGTGTAGCTACTGATCAACTTCTGATATATCTCACTTCTGCCTGTGTTTAAAACTTGTCCATCAAGAGATTGCTGTTTTCCCCATTGTATTCTATTCAGAATTATTTATAGGGGGAAAAAATAATAAAGCTGGATGAGAATTTTTGTTCTTTTGGGTGGCTGTAAGGACTTTCTTGTGAAGGTTTTATATTATGGCTGGTGTCTAAGGTCATGGTTATTATTACACTTCAATATAAATTCTTTTATTCCTTAGAAATTCTCTCTCAAAATAGTGTTAATGTTTTCTTAAAATTTATATTCTGGAAGTGTGTTGGCACTCTTCATGCCATATGATTATGATAATGATTATTATTATTTCATTTATTAAATTATTTTTTATTTCCATTTTGAGATGGCAAATAAAAAAGCCCAGGAAGTACAAATTTAACCAAGACATTTTTAGCGGACTATATTTTAATGGTTTTATGCTTTTCGTTTTTACTGCTTAGAATAACCACAAACTGCATCCATATTTGCATCCATGTGCTTTAGTTTACTCTCCTAAGACTACCACAAAGCAGCATTTATTTCAAGTAATGGGCCGTGGTATCACACAGAGGTCTCTGCAAATTGTAATTTCTGTGATTGTGGTCTTATCTAGCTCTGAAAAATTTGTTGGTTTTGCTGCCTTCCTGCTTTTTCACCCATAGTCAAGCATTAGCCATAATGCAGTGGCTTAAAGGGAGAAAAACTAATGGTGAAAGTTTACCTTGCAGCACACTTCTTGGGAGGCTTCATGAAGGATCAGTCAAAACTGACTTTTGTTAATATTGCATATTAGAGTTTAATGAGACAACAGTTCATTTACCTCTAATTTTAGACATAAGAAAGGCTGAAACTGAGATTAGAACTTAAACTGAAGAATCAAAGACTTCAAACGCAAAGTTCTTGCCTAGGAGGGATGTATGACGATAAGATATCTATAATCAGCTTTGAGGACCAAAATTTAAAAAGAAGAGTTTTTCTCACAGGTCACTGTGAAGTACTCATACTTCAAAAGAGAAAGTGTCAATCTGCCTCCTGGTTTTATGTATTTTTAAGTATTAAACATTGTTTCTAAACCTTATTCAGAATCTTTAACAAAATATAAAAGGTAGGATAATTCTGAAATTTTAAAAGTGTTTAGCAGTTAAAAATCTATTGACAACAGTTGTACTGTATTTCTGAATATGTAAAAGAAGATGTGTTCTGTATTTTATCAGTTGCAGCTTTTCTTAAACTTTACATTGTTTAATATTCTTGTTTATTATTTTAGGAGCCTTTTTCTCATGGCCACTTCACATTGTAGATCTGTGAATTTACAGTTAATAGCCTTATACTTGTAAAATCAGGCACTTGTTTGGAAGGAGGGAAAAAGATCATAATGTGTGGAATGAACTCTGTCTTGGAGGCTTTCTCATTTAATTGATACAATCTGACCTTGTCATTAGTCTTGCTAGAAGCAAGCTATTTCTGTCTGCATTACTTTTCATTATTGCTTTCATGTAGAAACTCAGTACCTGCTGCTCCATATAAATGTGTGACAGAGCTAAAGAATATATCCTGGAAAGTCACTCAAATCCTATCTACTCTTACACTTTCAAAGTTAATTCACACAAGTGTATACCATAGTACCATATGTCAAAGTCTGTTGTATCAATAGAAATTTGGAATAACAAATCTGCGATCGTGATCTGAGATATTGCAGGAAATTTATATTCTCTATTAGTTATCTGGAGTCCAGGCGTCATCACCTTAGATATAAATCAATCTTATCCTGTAGCAGCTACTTTGTGACTGTGCCTGAGCTTATTATTAATTTACTATGTTCTTCTTTGGTACAGAATAAAGGAGACAATCAAATGATATATCACATAAGCAATTAAAAACTATACTTGTGGCTATAAGCTATTCAAACGATGAAGATCCTGTGATAAAAGGTAACCATCCTTGAATTACTTTCATTGTTAAACACTAGACAATATGACAAATTTCAGCCTGATTCAGTCATTTAAAATGGCATCTGCAAAGCTCTGTCAGATGTTTATCTTTATTATTGTCTTGTAACATAGGTAGACACAGGACTCATAACAAATACAATGATGGTACACGGATTAAATTAACATGTCTTCTATGCTGCATAGTTTTTCTCTGAAGAGAAATGTAAGAGACTCAAAAAGTCCATAGCAAATATCATTAATACAACTTTGATGAATATTAAGACAAATATCTGCCTACCCTTCTGATTTCAATCATTAATTAAAGATGTAATTTGACAAGTATTATCAACTGTTGTTTTGCAGATAATTTTGAATCTCCGGTGAAAGTAATTTGTGTTAAAATCTTTCAATTTAGTACAAATAATTGTTGAGTAACATTTTTCATTTGTATTATCATGTCACATCATACCTATAAGCTTGATCTTCATGTGGATATAGAAATATTGTCATCACAGAAAGAAACCAATCTTCTTAAGATACTGCATACTGCTTTTTCTAGAAGTATCAAAGGGGTTTTAGTTTGGGGTTTTTTTAGAAGGCTGATATACAAAGAACTCATTCAAGGAACTATGCTGTTTTACTTCAAATGAGGAACTATTTCAAATAATTTAAAATTCAAATGACACATTTGGAAGCTAACTCTATATTTCACTGACATATTAACTTTTATCATTTGTCAGAAACTATTATAGAACCATAGCATAGTTTAGGTTGGAAGTGACCTCAAAGTTTANTGATCGATGAAAAGTAGGAAAATTAACTTTCATTGGGTTTGAGAGACCATACAATGTTTTCCTAATTTAGATAGGAAAATACTGGAAGATCAAATAATGCTTCAAGGATAGCTTGATACTGAAGTGTTTTTTATTAACTTCTCTAATGTCCATTTTTGCCTCCATTGAATGTTAAGACATTTGTGATCAGGACAATTTGAGAAAAGAAAGGGATGTGCGTAAAGAGGCTTGTACAACACTGTTGTTNACACTTCCAGGGAGGGGGCATCCTCAGGTTCTCTGAGCAGCTTGTTACACTGTCTCACCACCCTCACAGTGAAGAACTTCCTAATATCTAACGTAAATCTACTCGCTTTCAGANAGTTGTATTGATAGTTTTCTGGGTTTACATAGAGAATGAATCTTTGCACTTCAGTGATCTATTAGGCTTATTAAAAAGGTAATGTTGTATTACAGGACAAATGGAAAATATCTGTGGCTTTCTTCAGGATAAGACATAAGAGGCAAACTCTGATGGTGCAAAAGAGGACCATTGCAAGGTAATATATGTCATTTTCTTTATGTGTTCTTGCACAAGGAAAGTACAAGCTAAACTACGTTACTAGCATGTGGTTGTGAATATCTCCAATGTGTTATTGCAGTTAAAACTAGAGCACATCCCTGAGTACTACAGAAAGGAAGTTGAAGTCACAACGTTTTTGCCCTGTAGATAGATGTGCATGCATTCATTGGCATAAGAAAGTGAATTATTACGTCCATTCTTTCTAATAGATGCCTTGATCACTAACTTGAGGAATCATTTTCACCTTCTGTCTCTCTGGTTTAATAAATATTGAATGAAAAGACAAGCAGCTTAAAAGGAAGACAGAGAGATAATTTCTACCCCCCAAAAAATTAAAATCTCTACCCAAGGTAAGTTCTCCAAGTATTAGCTTGATGGATAAAAGTAGGGGTGTTTAGCCTGGAGAAGAGAATGCTGAGAGGGAATCTTATAAATGTTTATAAATANTGCTCAAGCAGGTCCATGTCTTTCTTATACCAGGATCCTCAGAACTGGACACACCACTCCAGGTGGTGTCTTACAAGAGAAGAGTAGAAGGGAAGAATCACCTCCCTCAACCTGTTGGAATTTTTGCTTGACTTCTTCTATGAAGTTTTGTATCATGAAGTTAAAATACATACTTGATAAAAACACAAGTTGTCCTGAACTATTTAAAGAAAAGCTAGATTAGGTTACCTGTATTTTTTTTTTTCTTTTTTTCTTTTTTTTAAATTGATCGATTNAGACAAGCAGCTTAAAAGGAAGACAGAGAGATAATTTCTACCCCCCAAAAAATTAAAATCTCTACCCAAGGTAAGTTCTCCAAGTATTAGCTTGATGGATAAAAGTAGGGGTGTTTAGCCTGGAGAAGAGAATGCTGAGAGGGAATCTTATAAATGTTTATAAATATCTGAAGGGTGGATGTCAGGAAGATGGAGCAGTCTCTTTTCAATGGTACCTAATGATAGAACAAGGAGAAACAGGCAGAAACTGAAACACAGGAAGTTCCACCTTAACATGACAAGAAACTTCTCTACTGTGAGGGTGACAGAGCACTGGAACAGGCTGCCCAGAGAGGTTGTGGAGTCTCCTTCTCTGGAGAGTTTCAAGAACTGTCTGAACACATTCCTATGTAGTCTGCTCTAGGCGAACCTGCTTTGGCAGGGGGGTTGGACTAGATGATCTCTAGAGGTCCCTTCTAACTCCTACCGTTATGTGATTCTGTAATGAAAAAAGATCTTGATGGAAGCATTATCACCATCTCAGACTATGGTCTCTCTCTCTCTCTGTTGACATTTGGTTCCTTGGTCTTCCTTTGCAGATCTGGGTACCTAGGTTTTCTGCAACTTAAAGGTATAATTTGAAATTAATGAAAAAGGAGGTGAATATGATAGTAAACATTAAATTTTTTATTCCTTATTTCAAATATTATGATATTATAATTACTTTCTATCTATGTAAATGTGTGAAATAATCCAGCTTTTCAAATTTCATAACTCCTGCATGCATTTTTTCTTAACTATAGATTTTGAAGAAATAAACATGAAACTATACATGAAGCAATGTTTAATACAAAGTATACCCATTTTAGACAACATGTCTAATAAAGCAAGATCAAAATCCCCAAAAGGAAATACCTTCAAAACAAACAAAAGCTCTTGAACAAAACCATTTCTGTGTTCCTGTTTAATAATAGATGGTATCTAGCCCTGTTAGTTGTACATGGTAGCAATCAAATCACATCAACAGTAGTCTTGTGCTCTCTATGTGCCCAGCCAAATTGAATGTTGGAAGTGTGAGGAAAATAAATGGATACATGGTGCTTTATATATTTTTCTGAATTCGTGAAGTCTGTTATGTTTAAGTAGCTTTCAAGGTTACTGCTTTTATGATGAGTTATACATAAGTATACTGCTGTGAATTTTAACAGTACTAGATTTATTTGGTGTGGTTACTTCTTTGCTGTGTTTAGAGTTCACTACAAAGAAATTATTTTTAGGGATTTGATTGTATTTACCTGGTGGAATGATATTTTCTATGAAAAATACTTCTTGCTTGTTCAGCTCCCTAGCTTGTAATAAGGAATATCTTTCCTGCTTAGATGTTCATTTATTTTAATTATAAACATACTTGATTTTCTCTCACTGATTTCCTGTCTCTGTCTATATATGCACATGAAACAGTACTACAGTGCAGGGTAGCAATTGAAAATCTTTTTAGACATTAATGACTGCTGTTACAGACATTTACAGACATTTCTTGTGCAGCTGCAGTTCAGGTGCCAGCTGGAATCTTAACTTTAGTAGAAAATAATTCTGATACTATAAAAAGTTATTGTTTAAATAATAATTGTTTAATATAATCCATGTAAATCTTTATTTGGATTCTAAATAACAAGTCAGAGTAGTGCCAAAACACAGGAAGGGAGGTTAACTGACTTGAATTTAAGCAGCCAGCCCCAAATTACATATAAATCTTTGGGAGATATTCTAAGTTTTGCTTGTGAAAGACTTTTACAATTACTTTTACTAGTTGAAACTTCAATATTCGTCAGAAAGAGGAAAAACAATTGCTACATAATTCAGTGACAGGAGATAATAATCCTGTGCAGGCAGTATTATCTTTTGGTCATCAAAGCATACTTGAGCTGCAGGGTAGATTGAAGAAAATAACCAAATTCCCCTGTTTTCTTTGAGTTTTTGAAAATTTTTTACACTCTTGAATATTTGATAGCAGATATTGTAGCAGATTTATTTGCCTTGCATAATATTGTGGCTAACAAAGAAGTAACAATTTAAAATATTAAAAATAGTAATTGAAATTAATACTATTCCTAACTTCCATAACCATGGAATTTTCTTCATGTCTGTCTGATATTTGCTAACAGTTGACACTGAGTGTCTTCATATCTTTTAAATGTCTAGAACACAGAGATATTTTTGGACCTTGTCTGGAAATAATGTTCCAAGAAGTACTGTAATCTGTAATGAGCATGACATCACTCAGGCTTACTCATAATCTTCAAAAACTTTAACAGTAACAACAGCTAAAACTCAGTGGGAACAATACAAAAATATTCCTGAAATGTAATATTGTTATTATATTAAAATACAAAATAGATATCACCAACGTTTACTTCATTATCTGCACTTGTGTGTAGAAGAGCTGATGTTCTCCCAGAGGACATAGATGAGGACGGGCCATTCTGCTGGCTGAGAAATGCACTGCTGAGCTGAATGGTGGTCGTATTTGGGAGTTCCTCACAGTGGATCAGGCTGCTCAAAGCTATTGAGTGTTAGCTGGGTGGTGCTAGTAGGGATGATACAGGTATGATATTAGGAGCAGAAGGGAAAGATTTCGCTGCAAGGCCTCTTGCACCTTCAACTGCCTGTGTGGATTGGCTTATACAGAACCAAAACCGTTCTCAGCCTGGGTTGGATCTTTCCAGGGTTAGAAGGAAGTGAATTCAGATATTGTTTCATCTAGGTGGGTCTCTGTTTGTACAGCGGTCTTTGAGTACTGTTCTAGGAGGTAAAGGTTGCTGTTGTGCTGCTCTAGTAAAAAAACTCCTGGGTTTGATTGGTCAAAATTGGAGGTGAAGATTCACTAACAGTGTTGTGGACAGACTGCTCTGAGATTGTCTTATTGTAGGTGTTCATTTGCCCTCCACAAGAACAGGCTCTGAACTAGGCTATAATGACACAAACTGCAGATTTAGGCCTGATATATCTGCTGAGCTAATCAATTCTACTGCAAGTGCAGGAATCTGTCAGGTTGTTAATGATTTTTTTTTTACTTCTGCTGCTTCAGTTTCTGCTGTGCTGGCTGGCTGCTGAAGGACTGGTTGTCTGAGGACTCTGGAGATATCTGGGGAGCAGTAGTGGCTTTGCTGGGCAGAAATAAAGAGGTACCTGCACTGTTGTAGACAGAATCATTGCAGGCTGTTTCTTCTGCATGAACAACTCTATCTTGTTTGAAAGCAATACAAAGGGACTATACACAGAAGAATCCTTTCAGTTTTTGAGACCATACTGCACAAGAGATAAGGTCCGTGTAGTGGACCTTATTTTCCAATAAGGAGGGTAAAATACATGCATTTAAATTGGACTGTTTTCTTTGTTGCTGCCTTTTCAGGTATATTTTCTGCTAAGGGAAGGAAAGTGAATGTATAAAAATAAACTTCTTCATACTTTAATATTTTGATCTAAGAACATACATATATGGCATTCTATATTACTTTTTTGCATTTGAGTACTTGGGATTACATCAGGAATTTTTAGTAAAAAATTTTTTTTTTTTTACAGACATCTGCAAGACGTTCCTTGATAACTTTCTGACCTCCTTGTGCCTCATGCATTCTAATACAAATAACCCATACAGGCAAGACCAGCTTAGTGCCTCATTCATCTTATTTCAAAATGAACTCCATCTTCCTCAGGAATGCTTCCTCGAGAAGCCCAAGGTTTCTGTCAGACTAACACATTTGTAATCCATCTTCATCTGTAATTTTAACAGGAAATTAATATATTTTTAAAAGGTCTTTTTCATATATTTTTTTTTCTTCCTGCTGTACTTCTCTAACTTTTTCTATGTGTAGCTATCAGAAGCTCCTAGAGAAGCTTACATCTCTACAGATATTTTTCACCCAGTATTTTAAAGACCATCTAGCATTGTTCACAGAACTAAAAACTACAAATACCAATTGAAACCCAACACCCAAATGCTAACCCTAAATATCCACTCCTTACCACAAATTTATGATCCAGCATTTTATTTCTGGAACCTAATTCCGTTTGAATTCATCTCTCTCTGTGTTCAAGCAGGCAATGATAGAAATGAATGGGAGAATAAATCCAGCTCAGTCATTTCTGGGACACTGTTGAAATTGATTTATTAGTTACATTAGACACTTGAAAAAATCATACATATTCATTTAACCATTATCTTCCCTGAAGGAGTTAGTGTCTGTTAGAAGAATAGTAAAGAAGTGACTTAGTATCTTAAACACAAGGGTCTAATGCCAGTTTAGACATCTTATGGTATCCAAGATGTCTCCATAATGTCACCAGACAAAACACAGGAAGACAGAGACTCGCACCTTCTCAACTGGCAATTGGTTACTGGCAGCAGCTAAAGTGGTGTTCAATACATTTGTTCAGATAACTGAATTGCTTTCTATATATACCACAGTGGAGCAGATATCCACAGTACAGCCCATGAAGGACCCTACACTGCAGCAGATAATTATGCCCTGAAGGAACAGTAGACAGTGGAAACCCCACCTTGGAGCAGTCTTATCCTGACAGAACCTGTTGCCCTTTGAAAGAGGACTGATGCTAGGGCAAATCCTAAAGGATTAAATCCCATGGGAAGGACCCACACTGGAACAGGGGAAAAGTGTAAGGAGGAGCACTGGAATCAGAGGATAAAGCTGAAGGAATATCAATAGATATCCCCAACAGAAACTCAGATTTCCTAGTCCCACGTTTATCTGAGTCATCTTTCTTTAGTCATTCTTATTCACAAAAAGGCTAGGATTTTTGTGGACTAAAAAAAGAAAAAGTTATTTTCCCTATTTAATACTAACAATTCAGATAAGTACTGAAAAACAAGGTATGACAATGTTGCATAAGAAGTCTTCACAAAACTAAGACTTGGTCTTCTCTCTTTTCACCCCTTATGAATCCTGTACTTCTTACTGGCAGCTAAAATAATCTGAGGAGTTCTTGACCTGCCAGATGTTCAAGTTAATCTACACCATTGCCTTCTTTGCTCCACTCTACCAAGAACTAATATAGACTCTTCAGCAGCACAGACCTTCACATAAGGTAAATTAACCCACATATGGCTCTTAATAAGATAAATTTCTGATAAAATAAATTACCCTAGTGTTGTGGTTTAAGGTTTGGGGAATGGAAGGGACAGATGGAGTGGCTATTCCTCTCCCCTTCCTGCCACACTCTATAAAGGGACACAGGAACTTCTGCTCACCCCTTCCTCGCTGGGATTGCTGCTGAGACTGCACCTCTATGTGGCTGCTACAACCCGCATGGCTCGGGAAGAATCCAGCAACATCCGAGGATTGGTGTTATATATATTTGTATATATATCTTCTCTTGATACCTTTGTATATTCCCCTTCCTTTAATATCCCTTTTGTTGTTCCCTGTTAAAAGTTGTAATCTTGATTTCCAACTTTGTGTGAGGCCTTTCTTCCTCCCCTGGAAGGGAAGAAGAGGCAGGGAGGAGGGATGAAACAAATTCTGCTCTGTGGGGGATTGCCCTGAGCCTTAAACAGAGACACCTAGCCAGAGCTCCAGTCCACTTAGCTGGACTATATCTAGTAACCCATCTAACTTCAAATCTTGTATTGGCTTCTCTGTACTCTGCTGTGCAGATCTATTTCTCCATGCTACTATAGGGTAGAGATGTCCTTTAAAAAATCAAATCTGAGCAACTATCTGGATAAAGGGTCACAAAGCAATCAGAGTTGATTAACAGATTCTTTTTTTCCCACACAGGTAGCCAAGGAAGTATAGATGAGTGAAAATGGGATTATAACAGATACATTGATGTCACCTAAATCATTCATAATTAAATTGTACTGTGAAAAGGTATTATCTGTCTTAATTATAATGATAGAATTTTGATCCATAGGGTGTAAACTTTGTACAAGTAGTCTCTGAAGACAAATAGCATGCTTGTCAATGCCATGCAATCAGACATTTAAAAAGAATATATTCAAATGTTTTCAAAGACAGTTACTATATCCCTAACTGTAATATCTCAAGAAAAATGCTGCATCTTATAACTTCCGTTACTTCTTATTTCTTTTCCTACTTTTGGGGGTTGCCCACAATTTATGAATTACTTTTATTTTGAAATAATATGATTTATCAAATTAAGACTTGATTTATGGGGGAAAAGTGCTAATATCATAGTGAGTGCTCTGTATCAACACTTATGTGGATGCAGCCATAAAATTCCAAGAAGTGTAAAACTAACTGGTTGTGTCATCAAAAATCTATTTTCCATTTTAAGTACTGTTTCAAAATATGTGCTGAAGCAAGTCCAAAGAAGACCAATGAAGCTGGTGAAGGGTCTAGAACACATCTTATGAGGAGCAGCTGAGGGAATTTGGGCTGTTTATCCTAGGGAAAATAAAGTTCAAGAGGAGCGCTCTACAACTACCTGAAAAGAGGTTGTAGCAAGGTGGTGTATTGGTCTTTTCTACCAGATAAACAGTGATAGGACAAGAGGAAATGACCTCAAATTGTGCCAGGAGAGATTTAAATTGGATATTAGAAAAAGAAATCTTCATCAAAATGGTTGTCAAACATTGGAACAGGCTGCCGAGATAGGTGGTTAAGTCATCATCCCCTGAAGGTATTTAAAAGATGTGTAGAAAAGACACTTGATCATGTGGGACGTGGTTTACTGATGGACTTGGCAGTGTTAGGTTAATATTTGAATTCCATGATCTTGAGGGTCTTTTCCAACCTAAATGATTCAATGATTCTATAATTATGTCGTTTGCTAGAAGGCTAAGTCTTTGTATACAGTAATTATAAAGAAATAAGAATTTCTTCAACCTAGAATTTCTTCATTCGTTATGATAACAGCTGTTTAATGAATAAATATCTATGCATCATATAGATGCATCCTAAGCACCTAGTATTACATAATACTGTAATAATTTTAATTGAAACAATGCAATACACTGAAAATGGGAAAATTCATACCCCAAATAAATATTTCTTGAACAAGTAAGGAATAGCTCCAGTCTCTTTACAATGCTCCACAATCTTAAGTAGTTTCACAAGTTTCCATTTGTTTGGCTGCTTTTATTTGAACTCTGAAAACAAACTATTTTATTTTCATTAGTGAACCTTATCTTTTGAACATGTTTGTCTATTGCCAAATTGTCAGCTAGTGTAAATACATTTCTCCATCAAATGTTAACTGTTAATCACATCCTTCAGTTTTATGTCAATATTGAATCCAGTGCAATAGCTACCACCAGCAAGGAACCCAGCTTATCATATGTAATAAAGATATTTTGCATGGTGGTGTTATTTTGATTTATTTAACTTTTATAGATAAGTTTTGACATTAAAAATATGAATTTTGCTTCATGTATATAAGCAGCCCAATAACACCACAGTATCTCACATTTGTTTAGCTGAAATTACGTATATAAATTTTAAGATTTCTAGTAGTGATGTTTTAAACATTAAAGTTGAGATTCATTTACTGTACAATATTATTTAAGTATAAACTTTTTTCATCAACATGCTTTAAAATTTATGATGTTGCTTTTTATTCAGCATCAGTCCTCAACCCTTTTTATTCAAATTTCACTTCTCTTAAGGAAAGAGACCAATTTCTGTTTGCTTGGGGAATTGCTTATGGTCATAGATTTCACTGTAAAAATTTATTTTTTATGGCAGGATTTGCTATGTTAGCAGCAAGAGAGTATTGTTTTCCCTTTGATTTTATTATAGCTTTCATGTAGATTTGAGACATGATGTTACAGAGCAACAAAACATGGTGAGAAGGACTGAGGGAATGAAACATTTAGTAAGATTTGCTAATTGTGAATGGAGTGATTTTTGTCATGGTAAATGCAGTGTTGTAGCAATTATAATTGCTAAAGGNGAATTTGGGCTGTTTATCCTAGGGAAAATAAAGTTCAAGAGGAGCGCTCTACAACTACCTGAAAAGAGGTTGTAGCAAGGTGGTGTATTGGTCTTTTCTACCAGATAAACAGTGATAGGACAAGAGGAAATGACCTCAAATTGTGCCAGGAGAGATTTAAATTGGATATTAGGAAAAGAAATCTTCATCAAAATGGTTGTCAAACATTGGAACAGGCTGCCGAGATAGGTGGTTAAGTCATCATCCCCTGAAGGTATTTAAAAGATGTGTAGAAAAGACACTTGATCATGTGGGACGTGGTTTACTGATGGACTTGGCAGTGTTAGGTTAATATTTGAATTCCATGATCTTGAGGGTCTTTTCCAACCTAAATGATTCAATGATTCTATAATTATGTCGTTTGCTAGAAGGCTAAGTCTTTGTATACAGTAATTATAAAGAAATAAGAATTTCTTCAACCTAGAATTTCTTCATTCGTTATGATAACAGCTGTTTAATGAATAAATATCTATGCATCATATAGATGCATCCTAAGCACCTAGTATTACATAATACTGTAATAATTTTAATTGAAACAATGCAATACACTGAAAATGGGAAAATTCATACCCCAAATAAATATTTCTTGAACAAGTAAGGAATAGCTCCAGTCTCTTTACAATGCTCCACAATCTTAAGTAGTTTCACAAGTTTCCATTTGTTTGGCTGCTTTTATTTGAACTCTGAAAACAAACTATTTTATTTTCATTAGTGAACCTTATCTTTTGAACATGTTTGTCTATTGCCAAATTGTCAGCTAGTGTAAATACATTTCTCCATCAAATGTTAACTGTTAATCACATCCTTCAGTTTTATGTCAATATTGAATCCAGTGCAATAGCTACCACCAGCAAGGAACCCAGCTTATCATATGTAATAAAGATATTTTGCATGGTGGTGTTATTTTGATTTATTTAACTTTTATAGATAAGTTTTGACATTAAAAATATGAATTTTGCTTCATGTATATAAGCAGCCCAATAACACCACAGTATCTCACATTTGTTTAGCTGAAATTACGTATATAAATTTTAAGATTTCTAGTAGTGATGTTTTAAACATTAAAGTTGAGATTCATTTACTGTACAATATTATTTAAGTATAAACTTTTTTCATCAACATGCTTTAAAATTTATGATGTTGCTTTTTATTCAGCATCAGTCCTCAACCCTTTTTATTCAAATTTCACTTCTCTTAAGGAAAGAGACCAATTTCTGTTTGCTTGGGGAATTGCTTATGGTCATAGATTTCACTGTAAAAATTTATTTTTTATGGCAGGATTTGCTATGTTAGCAGCAAGAGAGTATTGTTTTCCCTTTGATTTTATTATAGCTTTCATGTAGATTTGAGACATGATGTTACAGAGCAACAAAACATGGTGAGAAGGACTGAGGGAATGAAACATTTAGTAAGATTTGCTAATTGTGAATGGAGTGATTTTTGTCATGGTAAATGCAGTGTTGTAGCAATTATAATTGCTAAAGGTCCATTCTACACCAACAAATACCAAAGGGAAAGTTCTGATTTGTAGAATTTTTTTTAGAGCAGAAATATGTTTGTATTTTGATATCTTAAACTACTGCTGTGTTTGCATTATGATATTTAGTATTATTAACTATATTCTAAAAATAAATAAGGAAAAATTCAGCATGTGATAAAAAGGCAAGTAAAATCTATGGGGGTAATTACTGCATCTGTGGAGATAATTATTACAAATAACTTATATGTGCAAAACAGATTATTTGTTTAGAGTGCTAAAAAGTTTTGTTTTCTAAGAAACAGGAAGATTAGATTTTGATTATACACTATGTTTAAGTGTCAATTACTTCTACATCATTTAAGATTAATAAAGTACCATTTAGATTTTCACTGGCTGAGAAACATAATTCTTTCCCTTAACATAATCTTACTCTTAGATAAATTTAGATGAAATAGGGGGAGAATTCAGGAACAGCCCAAGACTCTTGAATAACTTACATTTATCTAACTGAAACATAACTTAAATGTTCCTGAGCCTGTTTACCACAGCTCAGACACAGAAAGAAAAAGAAATCTTGATGAAGGTTACACAGCATCAAATGGCAATTGTCTAGTCTTGGTAATATTTGCACATCTGCTTCTAAACTTTATAGGCTCCAAAAATACCCCCAGTCTGGATAGAGTTTTTTACATTTGAATAACCTTTTACTGGGTCTTACCATTGTTGGGTTGATTCCAATTTCTATTCACGTCAGAGAGAGTGTTCATAACCTACTCATTAAACAGTCTGTTCACCTGTTTGTTTTATAAGCAGAAGTATTTTATAATGATTCTAAATTGGAGGAGATGGGATGAGTGTAATTCTTTGCTGAGGATTTGTGTGTTCACTGAAACCTACACTGAAGGAAGTTCCCCTGAGAGACAGTTCTGGGACTGCAGAAATACAGGGGGTTTGCTACACGGGGTGACATTTGCTGCCTACAACCATTTTGGGGTACCTCACCTAATCAGTTCTCTGCCACTGCAGGGCCATTGGGAATCATGATATACTGGGCTCTTCTCATCTGAGACACAGAGAATAGTCTCTTGGCTATCAAAATGTTTTAGACCAGCTAAAAGTCTCTTTTATGAAACCTAATTGACTGAGATACCTATGAAATAAAATTGAAAACTTTTTTTTCCAGTTCTGGCCTTGAACTGCTTGAACACTCTAATATTTGACAATCTGACCAATAGAATAATATAGAAATTTATCAAACAAGGATTTGATCAGTTTTATCTGTGTCCTGGAGTTCTCCTCTTAGGGAAATGCAGAGAGACTGCAGTATGCAGACAATTTACTTATGACTTCTTTAATCTAAAATACACAGGATTTGCACTTAATTTATACCTAATGCAGTTGGCATGTGTCTGGAAATATTCACACAAGAATTGGCAATTCTAAAATCAGTTAGGGAGATCATAAAGCATAAAACATTATGTCTTTACCAAATGTTGAAGCTTTGGATTCTCATTTACATTTTACATAAAAAACAGATTAGCACATGATAGACATAGATAGCATGCAAATAAACACTTAGAAAATTAGCTCTAAAAAATATTTAATGTCATCACTTCACTTTGCAGAGTCATTGTGAGAGGAGTTAGGATATTTAATCTACTTTTTACTGAGGGAAATAGCTTAGAAAAGTAGCTCAAATGTTTGGTGGATTGGGATCCAACTATCTGTTGAATGATCTGCATCATTGTAGTTTAGAATACATACTGTACATTCTTCATTCCACAATAATAATAACCTACAATAATAACAACTTGGTTCAACTATTCCTTTCTTTTATTTTTTTTTTTTATGCCCAGTAGTGCAGTCAGCAGTTCATCTTTATGTAGAGCTTCATGTTTCAATGAAAGTTGGGTTTGCATACAAGAGATTTGCTTCTATGTGTTAGTTCAAATTCTGGTATGAACTTTAAAGGGCTTTTCTTATTTCATTGCAATTAAGGACATTTCAGGAATCACTTTTTCGATTGGCACAAATATCAGGCTGGCTGGCTTAGTTCATCATTTTGAGTCACAGCAAATGTTAGTGATAAGTATGATATTATAAGGGTATCATGGAAATAAAAAGCTGTAGGAGGAGGAAATTTTTTCTGTGTATGTGTCGTATTTTTATAGGAGATTAACAAAACCTGTGATAATGGGTAATGAAAATGTGGTACAATGAAAAAAGACTGAAAGCCAACTAATTCTTCTCTGTCTTGATAGTCCTCCAAGTGAAGCCTGAGCTAGGGCCAAAACTCCATTTAGTAGGGGATTATGGAAATTGAACCAGTTGAACTGTCTCGTATGCCTTTAACATTACCAAACCTTCAAAATTCTTCCTATGAAAAGTTTTTACTGAACAAGGACAACTGTATGTCAGGGAAATCAGCGTAGGAGTTACCTTGCAGTAATGACTGCAAACTAACCAATGCCGGAAATAAGAATATTCTTTATAATGCACAGCCCAGCCAACTTTCTATTGAACAGTAGTTTAAAACAAACAAACAAACAAAACAACAAGTATTTACTGCTATTAATATAAAGTAAAAAGGTAAGAATGTTTTCACTAGAACTTGGAAGATCTAGATAGTTTTAGTAATAACAGTTATATTCTAACACTTGAGGATGCCACTCTGTCAAGATTTAGAGCCAGTCTGCTATAACAAACACTCCCTGTTAACTTCTTTCTCCCTTCCTGAAAGGGAAAGAGAAAGGGTATAAGGGAGAGAGACTTACGGATCACTGTTGACCTCCCTCCCCTCCCACATGGGAGGGGAAGGGAATGAAGGAGACAGAAGGAATTCTGTCTAGAAACTAAAATTAAAGAGGGAAGAACAGTTTCTAAGGAAAATAACTAGTAAGGTAACAAAGAGTGCGTCCTGGTTTGAGTTAGAATTGAACAGTTCTGTTCAGAGATTTCACTTTTCAGCTGAGTCTCTGCTAACTAACTGCACTTTCTGAAGTTAACAGCATGTTTTTGCAGACAGTGTCTGCTTCTAGAAGTGATGACACATGTTTGGAGTTACTACTAAGGATTGGTGTGCAGACCAAGGCCACTTCTAGATCTTCTGTACCACATCAAGAAGTGCAGAAAGTGAAAGGCTGCATCTGCACAGAGAAGTGTCCAGGGCAGGTGACCCTGAGCTGACAAATGAGGTATTCCTGTCCCATATGCATCATATTCAGTATAATGCTGAGGGATCACAAGGGTCTCAACCCTCCTCTTCCCTTCAGGATCTGNGGATCTGTGGGACTTCCTCTTTCCTTCGGTGGACTCATCCTTTCCCTTCAGCCTTCACTTCTCGGCCCTGCCTTCGATCCTGATTCGTGTGTTCCTGAACCCATCTCCTGAATCCAGTTCCCATCAGCTGCTGAGCCCAGTCTGGGACTTTGCCGGTGCCTGCTCCACAGTCTCAGTTGTGACGGTGACATAATTGCTATCAGAGGGAGGTTAGGTTTGATACTTGTTTTGTATATATCTGTATATATCCCTTTTATTATTATTACTCTCATTAAAGCTGTTTTAGCTTTCTTTTCTAATCCAGAAGCCTCCCTCTCTCATTCCCTTCCTCTTCCATTTGGGAGGGGAGGGGTCATAAGTCTCTCTCCCTTATCCTCTTTCTCTTGCTCTAACAGGGGGGAGAGAAAGAGGGGTTAACAGGGAGTATTTGTTTTAGGTGGATTGACCCTAAACCTCGACACCTTTGCAAATATATGCTTGTATTTTTTTATTATTATTATTTGTTATTTAATAAATTCCCCTGAATGAGGAATGGGACAAAGATCAATGAATATGTAAAATAAGCAGGAAAAGTTAAGTAGTTGTTTAACTGTGAAGAAGAAAGGTCAAAACCAAATAAGTCTATAGGTCCCTAAAATTTGACCTAGGCCCAAAATTGAAAGTATTCCCAAATAAATTAAATATTTACTAATTCAAAGATAAAGTAAAAGAGGCAAGTGTCTATCTTATTAGCAAGAGAACAACTGAAGCTTGTTAGATTATGTAAATATCCTACTGTTTTGATTTGGAAGCCAGGTACTATCTACTGTAGTATTTTAACTATGAAGGCACAAAGAATATTTTCATAGGAAGACATTGTGTCTTCACAAATATAGAGCAAATATAGAGCACATTTCAGATGGAAGAATCAGTGTGGTGCTACTTTGGGGTGGGGGGATGAGGTTTGACTTAGTATTGTTGGCTGGAGTTAGACCTTAACAATGTTTCTGTTCCCCTTGGAAAGATTTTCAGCTCTAACTGTGCAACAATTTCATAGTCTTGAGGGAGTGCAAAGATTTTGAAACATTTGATTCCCAAATAGGGAAATAATTCTATGGTGTGTCTCCAAATTTTTCTCTCATGCATGGCAGGACAAGGCCTTGCTTCAATATGTTTTATCAATAATAAAATAGGGAATTTACAGAATTTATATGTCCTAGACAAGAAAGAGAGAAGGAGAAACAGCAAGAAAGCCATATGGGTATTAAAATGCCTTATGGTACCGAAGTACTGCACATCTTTATGGAGAAAACTCACAGTAGAGACTAAAGGCTTACAGAACAGAAATGTGGGTGTTTGTTTGAAAAATGAGAAAAATGTATTATTTAGTTCTGGTGGTCAACTGGAAAATTCCTTTTCTTTGGAACAGAAGGTGCATACAATTTTAATGAGCATTACTGTATACAAATTTGGTTTCTAGGTGATAAACACCTTAGTGAAATCAACTAGAAGCTGAGCAAATGAGAATTGATATTTGACACTGCTGTTGGTAACAGATTTCTGCTTCTTTTCATGGATATAATGAATTTACAAGCTTCACATTTATGTGACAAACATGCAAATGCTCTCCTCTTCCCCAAAAAACTCAAAGTAAGTATTCAGAATAAAACATTTTATAAGGTTCTTATCTGTCTTCAAGACTCTTATGTTTATGCAAAATGACAAATGCAAAGTTTTCTTACAATGCTCAACTTCTTAACATGGAAAATCCAAACAAATTCAAATCAATGTTTTAAAAGTAAAAAAAAAAAATCTTTTCCATGGAGGACTCTTTCAAAAGAAATGCTAGAGGGTCATTTTAATAAGGAGTGCAAAGCAATAAGCTATCAGTATGGTAATTAAAATCAATGAGTGTCCATAACCATGCTTGAAGATGTGAAGAAGGTTAAAACTAATTAAAAAATATCACAAAAGGTCTTTCTTTAATGATTGGAGAGATGCCTTGGTGGATAGCACTTTGCAACCTGATATCAAGGGAAAACAGGTTCAAAGGAATAAAAGTCTGTTATAAAAGCGCAATTTTTATGCCCAGAGAGCATGGAAACATTAGACTGTTCAAATATAGCTTTATGTAGTTGGCATTCAAATATCATCAGTTCTTTAAGCTTCTGAACATATTTCCACTAAAATGAATGAGAAGGCTGGGATAAGGCTTTACTTCTCCTGTTGCAACAGCTGATGCAATTATAAAAACTAATTTAGATAGTAGTTTGCTGGATTGAAAATAATTGTGTATTGGGACTATAGAACTATTTGGGAAGCCCTTATCTGCAACCCAGACAGGTTTGCCTGAGAGATTAAGGGCTTTTGGCCTTCTGTGTTTATGCTCTCTGACATACAGCAAGGAAGACTATTATGTACTGCATACTGTATTCATCATCACTGTAGAGAATATCTGGACATGATCACACTTAATAAATAGTCAGAAATTATAAAAATATTTCACTCATGCCTTCTATGTGATTGCTGTTTGGCTTAAAATGAAAAAAAAAAGAAAGAAAAGTTATGTATAACAGTAAGAAGTTAAATCTCATGAATTAAAGAGTTTAAAACAATTTTTCATCCCATTGATTAAAGACTAAAATTTACTCCTTACTATAGCCATTTAAGTCAGGAACGATCTTGAAATCTTAGACTAATCATTGATAGCTTTCTGTCTACTAGATATGAACTTCCCACATCCAGAAAAACTGAATATGGATCTGATTTCATATTTGAACTACAAAGCACTACTCAGTAAATCCAAATTCTGTTTTCTGCAGAAAGTGCAATTATATTTCTTTTGGTTTATATCCATCCCCAAAGTGTAACAAAATGCAGTTTTTGTCTTAAACAGAGTGCAGAGCTGGTCCTGAAAAAATCACATCTACTAATTCCAGTCATAAAGGTGTTTTTCTGGTTTTTATTCTAGTTGACCTTACAGTCAATGTAGGTAAAAGAGATTCATATGTGGATCCAATTCCACCTTGTGCATCGTCTGAGCTGTTTACTCAATTCAAGGCAATTACAGCTGTGCAAACCCAGTGACGACATTAGGGGGCACAGGTGCAAACAAGGGACTAATTTGGACTGCAAAACCTGTATTATTGGTGATAATAGATGAGATGGAAAGCAGCCAACTTGATTCTCAAATCACAGGCTGAGTATGCAGGGCTTAGAAGAATATCCAAATGTTTACTTAGATGGGAGAATATGTTATAAAAAAAAAAAGAAAAAAAAAATCATAGATGATAAATATGTATTCCCAGTGAATTTCTTCCCTTTTCTTCCTTTCACAGAGTCACTTTCTAAAGTAGCAATGTACTTGATGAAATCAAGTGGAAATGCTAATGCATTAACCCCATGTCAGGGGAGAACCAGTATTATGTTTGGTTACACTAGAGAAGAAAGCAAGGAAGTGAAAGGAAGAGACAATTTTACAGAAATGTTATTGGATATGCAATTATTTCTTATGAAGAAGGAAACTGAAGGGTAACAAAGCATGTTTTCATATAGTATGTGAATTCCATAATTTAAGAATAGGGAGTATTGTATATAAAAATAAAGGTAATTTGAAATGTCAAGGAAGGAAAAAAACAACTGTAAGAAGTAAGGTGAAAGGAGAAACACCCTTATGATATCTGATTGCTTCTTGATTATATTGATTGTTTAACTTTGTAAAGATTAGACTGGCTCTATACTTAGGATAACTTTGCCTTAAAGATATGTCTTGTGTTTCCAGGCACATTGCTTTTACAAATTAAATGCAATCTCTTTTTTCTTTCTTTTTGTTTTTCTTTAAAAAAAAATGTTCATTATGGGTTTTTTATTACAGATATTGAATAATTGTTTGCATTCCTTTTCTTTTTATTTTTACTTCCCATCTATGAGTTTAGTATGGCAAATATATGTCAAGACATATACACTTTCCTGTTACAAGAATGTCCAACTGCTCTTATTCTTTCTTTTGAAAGTAATAGTATTACATTGAATGAATGAGCTAGAAACATTTGAGACTTTGCTTCATGTAGTTATTCTTCCTTGTAAATTTAACAGAAAAACAGAAAGTGTCCCTACATTGAAAATCTCTCTCAGATCCTGACTTCACTCCATTAATGACATTAATCAAATATAGATTTAAGCAAAGTTTCTAAATCATGGTGCTGGCTGAATTAGTACACTAAAAGATGTTAATTAATTCCTCTGAAATTCAGTTAAAATGTTACAAATGGCATTTGAAATCCAACATTTATCTTATTTTGAGTCATTTAATTGAGATTACCATAAATTAAAACAATACTATAAAGAGTATGTGCTAGAGATAACCAATTATCAATTGTAGCCTCAAAGGAAAAGACAGCACTTAATTCACCAAAGCAGTTCAACAAATGCACACGAATTACTTGCTTATTTGTCACATGCTTTCTGGCACAATATAACTCCTACATAATTTTTTTTTCCAGTCACATAAGTGTTATTAACAGGTGAGTCATAATTAAGCTAATGTTGTGGTTTAAGGTTTGGGGAAAGGGAGGGACAGGTGGAGCGGCTATTCCGCTCCCCTTCCTGACACACTCTATAAAAGGACACAGAAAGTTCCACTCGCCCCCTCCTCGCTGGAATTGTTGCTGGCTCTGGGCGGCTCTGTGGCTGCTACAACGCCACGTGGCTCGGGAGAAATCCAGTGGCATCCGAGGATCAGTGTTGTATATATTTGTATATATACCTTCCCTTGTTACCTCTGTATATTTCCCTTCCTCTGATATCCCTTTTGTTACTCCCTGTTAAAAGGTGTGATCTTAATTTTCCAACTTTGTGTGAGGCCTTTCTTCCTCCCCCGGGAAGGAGGAGGGGAGGGGGGAAGAGGGGTGAAACTAATTCTGCTCTGTGGGGGTTGTCCTGAGCCCTAAATGGAGACAGCTAATAAGACAAGTTCTAAGGTATCAGAGTAACGAAAATAATGAAGCAATCCTTCTTTACAGTGCAGGAATAAGCCTGGATAATTTTGTAAGCTGATGTTGCACTCATATTAAAAGTATAATTTATGCATATTGGGGTATGTTATCATCTCTATTCCACTTACTAATTCTACTAGTCTTTCCATTTGAAGGAAAAACTGAAAAATTGTATTTTTTATGATCCTTTGTCTGCCAGCTTACTCTTTGGGGCTCTCAAGCAGAAAGAAATACTTAAGACAGAGATGAAAGACAGAGACAACTCGTGCTTTGGAGCCCCTACCTTGATTCATTAAGCCATTCCCAGGTGGTTAAATTAATAATTAAAGTAATGAAATGGGCTGAAGTGGTTGGACATTCAGTAGGTACATTCTGGATTGTTCTGTTGAATCTGAGGTTCCCTTGTGCTGAGATTACATTGAAACTAAGATCTGAAAATGTAATTTCCAGATAGATTACCTAGATGAAACATCTGTTATGTCATTAGAAACAGACAAAATGGTTTAAGTTCTTGATCCAAGATCCAGTGAGGTCAGTTAAATGTTTATAACTGGATTCAGTTCAATTTTCTAAAGAAAATAAGAGGGTCTGCCCCTTCATTAGTTGTAACAAGCATTTTACTGGTTGCCTTACTGAATTTTGTGGTATTTCTTATGTGCTGTCTTGTAAAAGACCGAAATATAGAGACAGAGAGGGGGATCATCTCAGACTCTTTTCAGTCTTGTGCAGCCTGCTTTTATCAATTAATTTTCCTTGGAAAAAGAGAGAGAGAGAGAGAGACGGGACCCTTGTGCCTGCCCGCATGCCACACTCCGGTTAAGGAGGTGGGGGATCTCCTCGGGTCCTTTACAATCTGCCCAGCCTG
>VYZX01016135.1:322270-340189 GCA_013401335.1 Brachypteracias leptosomus | reverse complement strand
TTTATAAATGTACCTTAATTTAAAATGTCACCATTTTATTCTCCTAAGTCAATAATCAGTGACAAATTACTGGTGAAGAATGATGTTGCATTAGAATAATAGACAATTTTGGAAACTTGAAAGCTTCAATGCATAGCTGTTTCTCCTGATGTTGTCAATATATGCAATTTTAGTACTTTCCCCCCTTTCAGATTCATAATGTATTTCCTGTTGTCTCTTTCAATGCCCTCAAATCCTGAGGGGGGCAATCTTGTAATTACATGCATTAACTCTATTGTATTGTGGACTTGTATGATTCTGCACCCACAGAATGAGTAGCTGCTGCGTTCTTAAATGCCAGCTACTCTTTAACTGTAAAGGCACCTACTATTTTATTGGAACTATTCTTGCTTTATTACTGTAAACAACTTTGATCATAATGATGCCATTTGAAAGAGCTGATCAAGCTGAGAAAAATGACACCACAGTCATAAAGTCACACTAAATTTTGCTATTAACATTTTATAGTGCATATAAGGAAAGTGTTCCAACTTGCAACTACAGACAAAAGAGAAAATTAATTTTACATAGAAATGTAGATTTAAGCATTAGCAATATACTGGTACAATCATTTGCACCATATTCCTAAACACAACTGATGACCCTCTTTGTAGATAAGAAAGCCTGCTGGTTGTCATATCTTAGATGAATCTGTGCTTGCTCTGTGGCAAACATGAGAATCTATTATGGCCCTTATCCCTGAAACAAAGATAGAGTTATTGTGTTAGGAAGAAAATATAGAAATGTCATATAAAACAATTTGAAAAGTTATCAGAAAGAAAACACAGTTCACAGCAGAGCTCTTGATAGAAAAGAAAACCTTAGCTGAAGGCTAAATTGCTTTTCCCAGCAAAACTGATCATCTGACCCCTAGGATAAGTTTGCTTTCTGAGATATATGCAAAGCATGGAATTGGGTGACAACTGCTGAAGTAGTATCCTCCTTTAGACAGAATTAAAGATAGGCTAGGCTGGTATTCGTACTAGGAAATTTAGTTTAGGCTATAAGGTAAAACAAAGCGATTTTGGTACAACATATGTTGTGAATTCACCAAGGAAGTGCAAGTGACAAATCCAAACTGTGAAGTAAAGAGGAAACTTTGTAACAAATAGGGCAATAGCATTATTTTTGCTTTGTGCCCTAATTTTTGCATAATTTTTTTTTTAGTTATTTTATTGACTTTTGCATAATAATGTGGAAAGTTCTGTGAAGGTCCACTGTTTTGAAAAGACATTTTTGGCTTATTGCTAAGGCCTGGTAAAGGGAGTAGTGACATTTTAAACAAATACCTGGCAAATTAATAAGCTTCATAAATTAAAAAATCTTTGAACACCAGCTGCTGTAATACAATAACTCTCTGACCTGAACCTATTAAGTGAGTAAGTCTGCTGTAACATGGTTTATACCAGTGCTATACATGAAAAGATAACTTATGTAAAAAGAATGCAAGATACCTTTGGTAGAAGCAGGACTTCTAAGTCCACTGAGATTCATCCCAGTGACACTGGCTCCTCTGCTATTTTGTAACTTTCCTTTTTATTAGTATATAGTGCTCTAGAATTATCAGTAATTTAGCAGTTTGGTTTCTCTTGGTTAGGATACAGGTGAATGGCTAGCATGGTGTCTGTGATGCTGCATCTCATGTCATATATATGTAAAATAAGTGTGCATATGTATATTCTGTTACGCCGTATGCTCTGTTGTTCTGAAGAGTTCCATTTATTTAATCTAAATAGCTTTGCCTATTTACTAAATCACAAATCAGCAGCTCTGTGTAGCTCCCCCAATGCTTGATTAAGTCTGCTTTCTAGCAGCCATAAAAGTCCTTTTAAATAAATCTGCTATTGTGTTTCTGTAAAGCTAGGATACTTTAATAATCAGGAAATCCAGAAACCTCCCTAACTGACATCTAGTTCTGTACCGTACAAAGGTCATAAATTTAAGTTTACTGCTCAATGCACATGTTGGTATCTGTAGCTTTGGGATTCTCCTCTTTGTGAGAGCATAACCTTTGTCTACTTAAGCAAGCAAAATAGCTGACAGACAAGACTGTGAAGAATTTGCTGTTTGCATGGAGGAAGAAGGATTATTTCTTTGAAGACCGACTAATGGCACACCAAGAGAACATAGATAAGAGAGAAGAGGAAGAGAAACAGAAATTTTTGAAACATCAGTTATCTTACATGTAGAATAAGGAAAATAAAGCATGGAGGATGAACAGAGAGGATCTAATCGGGATCTAGGGGACCTGAAGTCTTGAAGCTGGGAGCTTTGCAGCACCCCACTCCTCTGGCATTCAAGTGCAGCTTGATTATTCAACATCCCAAATGTCTCCATTCTTTATAAAGAGACATAAGTACACATCCTGGTGTAAGCAGCACGAGTGTTTCTAAACCAAACCAAAGTAAACTCTTAAGTGGTCCTCTCTAAAGCTGTGCTGAGAAATGCACTGATGCATGGGGAGAGACCACCTGATTCCTTACTGACACTTTTATTTCTGTAACAGGTTTTTGTGTATTCTTCAGGGCAGAAAGGCTGCATTTTCTCTTGCCTTGAGCTAAATTCTCTCAAACTGCTAGGCAGGAAATATAATATCCAATATCCTACTATTTCTCACTTCATTATACTAATATAGTTTCACATACAATGAGGCAGAAATAATGAAGAAAATATGCTGTAGCAATGAGTCTTTATGCGGCTAGTTTTTTAATATAGTCTTGTACAGTGCATTTTCAGGTCCCTTCTATGTGATTCTCTTTCTATATCTATTCTAATACATTTAATTGTACATTTTCATTTGATACAAAAGCTGTTGGGAAAGAATCTAAAAAACACCACCATACAATGGCCCTGCTTCTCAGCTGTCACAGGAGAGCTCTCAGGGCTGCAGGAGTGTTGGTTGGGGGGCAGTGTCTTTCAAGAAAAATCTTAGCCAATGCCAATAAAACCAGTAGCTTAGGCTGGGGCAAGTAGGCATTAAAGAAGGGCCTGAACTTCTGTGAAAACTCATCTGAAGGATGAACTCCCAAGTGGAAGTGCTAAAACACTGTTCTGAAGGCTCACTGAAATGACATTCACTTAGTGCGTCCTTGCTGTAAAAACCGTCTCAATACCAGCATCATCTGTGCATGGCAAGAGACAAGAGACCTAAGACTTCTACAGCAGGAGCCCCTTTGAAGACCATATTGCCTAATGCTTCAGCAGTTTCAGTGAAGAACATTCAACAATGGTTATGAAGCCTTTTTTAAAGAAACATGTAGGAAATGTTTACTTCATATTGGCCGTATTTTGCTCATGAGTACTTGAAGTCCTCCAACAGTTCAGGGCTTTTAGGAGCCAGGAAGTACAGCTGTAAAAGTGAAATCTATGCTCAGAAAAGGTGCTGATTGGCATCCCTAGGGGCTGACGACCTCCATTTATCTGTAAATTGAGAGAGCATAGGCAGCAGCCTCCAGCCTGACCCAGAGGATGCCCACATGGGGCTGTCACAGCATTGCTCATCTCCTGCCCAGTCGGTCCATAGCTATTGAGACTTGCCAACAAGGATGCTAACTGGTATCACTCAGAATGATAATTTCTCTAGTGTCAACACTTATCGATAGGAATTGGACCCAACCCTGAAAACTCACTTCATCCAGGCCACTGACAGGATTGTTATATAGTAACTCCTTCTGGTCACTGGTGACTTGGGCTGAATTCAAGTTAAAGACAGAAAGTTTCTGGTATTAATCTTGTAAATGACTTGTTAACTCGGTCCACTGGTCTCCCTGAATGTGGTTTCCTAAAACTGTGCTTCCAACTTGGTTGTCATTATTCATGAGGCTTTCTGGAAGTGCTGATCCTTGCATTTAACTTCATCATTCATTTTCTCCATTATACTCCATCTGAAATTGCATCTGCTACTTGTAGATTGATAAACACTGGATATATCTCCTAAGGGCTCCTCAACTTTCCAAATGGGATTGGTTGCTATTATTATTTAAGGAAAATGTATCATTAAAATACACACACACACATCATGCAGACTATTAAGTTACACATGAGGAAAGCCATTTTTTTTCTTTATGAAAACCTTATTTCAAATTTTTGAAACTCTAAGGAAGCTTGCAAAAGTTTTTAACATTCTGTTGATTTTAAAACATAAAACCTATTCCACCATTACAAGTAGTCACTGAGTCTGTTTTCCATAAAGTGGATTTAAATACATTTACATAGTTCTTGTGTGGAAAACAGTATTATAGTTGTGTGGTTTAAGAATGATTTTTATGCAGCATAATGAAATAATTACATGTTTTAAAGTTGTTTTTCCACTGAGTTTAAGAATTTACTCCCTCGAATTAATCTACCTTGTTTTATTTTCTGCACTGTTGACTCCTTTCTCCACAAACAGTTTGTCTTTGAAGCATTGTTAATCTTCTGCTTTCAACATTGTCAGGTCACTGTACTGTAAGAGCAAATAATGAAGTCATGTTTCCTGACAATTAAATACACCAAACAAAGGTACGTTAGGTTGCATTTGGTGATTTTTTGACCCTACTGGATCTTATCAGCACTACCTGTAGGTAAACAAGTGTGTAGAAGAAATTTCCGGGCACAGAGGTTGGTTGGGAAGTTACAAATGTGTGAAAGGGATACTCCAGAATAATTGTACCAGTTCTGCACGATGTATATGCATGCTCTGCTCAGTGGTTTAAAGCAGAAAGTATATTTTCATCTGACATTCTCTTTGTTGCAGAATTGCATGTAGAAAAGTGGCATAGTAAAACTTGATAGTAAATAACAGTAATAGTAAAACTATATAGTAATAGTAAAATAGTAGATAGTAGAAGTAGGAAGAAAAGTAATAGTAAAAAACCCTAGACGGTAATAGTAAAATAGTAAAACTAGATAGTAATAGTAAAACTTGATCATAAGAGGCAGTGAATGAATTAAAAACAGGGTAAATGGATAGCAGAGAACAAACCATAAAATGAAAATAGAGGCAAAAACATCTCAGTGGCATCTAATTTATAATATATTACACAGTAGGAAAAATAGGCAGGTTTTACTTGACTTTGCTATGCTTAAAGCACCTCCAGAAAGTAACTTAGAATATCTCACTGATTTTCCAGTACCTGTAAACTGATGCACCTTGACTGGAGAATCTAATTTAGGTTGCTGTGGGACTAGTACAATAGAAGACTGGAATTCTGTTTCTTTAAGACTTTCCATAAGGATGTATTTCCCATGTGTGGAGAAAGTGGAAAAAGGAGAAAAGTCTGTCAAGTGAACTCTCAGAAGGAACAAAATAAAAAAAAAAAAAAAAAAACAAACCACAAAATAAATTTAATAATACTACAGTAGGATCACAAGCTCTTCTGACTATCAGTGAATTTCACCAAAGGCTTTATAAAACTTTGAAGAATAAAACACTATCACATGTTAGCATTAGACAGTTCAGCACAAGCCATGTGTGCTTTTAAACTGAAAAATCTGAAACTTCCTCCTGTTCCATCTATATCACAAATAGATAGAGAAATAAACGTTCAGTGATTGCCATGCAGCAAGGAGGTCACAGGAGAGACAGAACTACCCCTTTTGGCACAGCAGTGGCTTTCCTGGGCTCACGGGAAATGCATTTGTCAGTCTGGGAAATGTAAATCCCATCCTGGATCACATCAGCGGCCCAGTGCCCTGTCTCGACAGTAAGTGGCCAGGACCAGATGCTTCAGTAGAATTTGCAAGAAAACCCATAATGGACAATTATTGAATAATTTGCTCGTAGGGGAAGTTTCTTCCTAATCCCAGACAGCTAATGATTGGTTTATGCCCTGAAGCATGAGGGTTCATACATCTCCACCCCCAACCATTTTTATCCTATCTAAGGTATCCCTGGGCGCTCTCATTATCCAAATAAGTGTATAATCCTTTTTGAATCCTACTAAGCTCTTGGGCATAATGATAGCTTGTTGCAGGGAGTTCAACAGGCTAATTATGCATTGTGTAAAAAAGTATTTCTTTTTATCAGTTTTAAATTTGTTTCTTTTCAATTTAATGGATGTCACTTTGTTCTTACATTATGGGGAAGAGTAAATAGGAGCACCCAATTGACCTTCTCCATACCATTAATTATTTTATATCTCTCTATCGTGTCCCCACTTATTAATTTCCTCTTCCAACTAACAGTTCTCATCTTTTAAATCTCTCTTAATATGGAAGTTTCTCCTTGTCTTTGTTCCCTTCTTTTGCCTAACTTTGGGCTTCTTCTATTTCCACTATGTGATGGCGTGACCAGAAATGAATACTGTATTCAGGGAGAGAGTGCCAACAATGTGTATAATTGCACAATTACAATATTGTCATTGTTTTCCATCCCATTCTTTATACATTCTCACATTTTGTTTGCTTTTTTAACCTCCAGTGCTCATTGATCAGATGTTTAATTGAGCTGCCCGCAGTGACCCCCAGGTCTTTTTCCCAAGTTATTACAGTTAATTTAGAACCCAGCAATGTGCATGAGCAGTTCAATCTGTTCCTTCCAATATGTATTTTCATATTTGTCAATGCTGAATTTGGCTGCCATTGTGCAGGATTGTTAGGTCTCATTGAACATCTTTGCAGCGTTCTGTAGTGCTGACTAACCTAAATAATTCTTTGCTATCCAGAGAGTTTACCGCTCTCCTGAATGCTCTTTTCCAAATGACTGAATTTATTTGACAGTACCAACCATAGGACAGTGCTTTTGGCAAGCTACGTATAGTCTGGCTGGATATAAGACTACTTTAGATTAACTATCCAACTAAGACATAGGGGTTAGAGTAACTAGAATTTCCAAGAATAAAATATAAAAGCTAAACCCTACCTGAAGTTACACATTAAATTAACTCCGGTACCCTAACGAGTCCCCATTTGGACATGCTTCACAATCACAGTGAATTTCCACACAATGTGCAGGTTTTTGTGCAGGCAGAACCATATAATGGGATCTTAGGAGCATTGCAGAATTTGTGGGACAGAATTTTTGCTGCAGAGCTGCGTGAGAGACTTTAGAGACTATTCTGCATTTCAGACTGCAAAAGCCACAGTCTTAGCCTGTCTTTTACCAGTCTGTATTTTGCACTAGTTAGGATGTGCCTCCTCTCTGGTGCTTGATTGAGGCAGCCACAACCTGCAGGTTAGCAGGAAAAAGATTCTGGGTCTTAAGATCTTAAATTTCTCTTCTGCAACAAAGACACAAAATTTGTCTTTATATGCACGTTCTTTCAGTATCTGAATAAGTAAGAGCACATTTAATTTTTCAGAGTGACCTGAACTTACATTAAGCATTGGACAAAATTAAAACTAAAAGAAGTTTATACAAGTAAGCCAGAGGCTTACGCTCTCAATTACACACTTGTACTGGCAGTTCAAATGGAGTACCCAAAACTTTATCCAAAAAGCTGTTTTCTTTGAGACGTGTAAGAAGTTTCTTTGGGGAGCTGATTTCTTTTGCACATGTACTGTTTTTCCAGAGGAAGTCAAGGTAATTGCAATAGTAAAGCTTGTGTTTATTTGTGGCCTCTTGCAATCCTCTCACCGTCAGGTTTTTCTGTTTGGCAGCAACCAGGTTATTAAAATTTTTAAAGATGGCACACACGGCACAATGATACCTCTTCAAACATGATCTTGATTTGAAGGGTCATCATGCCACACTGTTGTTAATCTCATTTTCACGGGCATCACATTAATATAAAATTTTAGCATGCCTGTATACTTTTAGTTGTGCTGATACTAGAGCTGAGGGACACTGGGATTTAGCACACAGCTTTATCCACTTTGGGGTATTCCTGCTTCCTTGTATCTAATTCCCTCTGGAATCTGAAGCTCTTCTGTATCCTCTGGAAGCTAATTTTTTTACCTTCTCCAAGAAACACCTTTTGCCCCACTTCCCTGAAACATCTAGATGCTGGAAGTGCTTTAGGTGAAGAGCAGGGACCCAGTAGTCTCTTTTGAGGATGGCACTGCTCCCACTGTCTACATCAGCTACAGAGTGCAGGTATGCAGGGGGAGCTTGCTGTTACCTTCACCAGGCCATGGAACAGGTCATCATAAATCTTATCTGCCCATTCTACAGGAATACATTGTCTCTGCAGCACACCTGAACTCCACTGACCCTGGCACAGACCAGCTCTCAAATGGTGGCCAAACTAATGGACTGAGTACATATTGCTTCTGACATCCATAACTGTGTTAGACAAAACCAGCCCAAATAGCACAACACAGAGGAAAGACCTGGAAATAGGGCTTGTCCATACAGAACGTCAATCTCAGAAAATTTAAAGTGACAGAGGTGTAAGGCAAAAGAAAAGCTGGTTTAAAGAAAAAAAAGTTCATAATTAATTTGAATTATTTTAATTAATTAAAAGGATCTTGATAAGTAATATTATTGTAGGTACAATTAATAAAAATCACAGCCAGCTATAAAAACATCTATATGGAGTAAGATACATAAACTACATCCCACTATTGTTTACATTTAGCAGGCCTACAAGGAAATGTGTTTGCTCACCATAACAACAGATAACTTCTTGATACGTTCCCAGTTCTAAATTGCAGTTTTCATATGCACTAAAAATTAGTTGACCTACTTAGTAGTAAGTGATAGGGATCGTTGCTTACAATGAGCAAGAAAGCAGTATATTAAAAACCTATCAATTACTAATTACTTCCAAATATTTTCTTAAAATCAGTATGTATACTAAACATTGGATATTCTTATAATTGCAATGCACCTATTATTTTGCAATGCATATTTAAAATTGAAAATGTAACAAATCTCTTCAGCTGATTTGAGATCTTTGATATCTGTATCTGCAAAAGTTCCTTGTGGACATACATGCAGAATAAAGAGAGAATATTTAACAGTCACAGTTAACAGGCATGTGACAAGTTCTCCATGCATTGCACTGAAGAGCTAAATTCTATAATAAAATTTCCTTTCAGGGTTTTATATTAAGTGCATTCCCAAATCAGTGTTAGGAATCTTCTAGTAAGACAGTTGATCTTGGAAAGTAATGAGCAACACAGAAAATAGCATTCAAAGAAATCAGTCTGTATAAGACTGAATCCTAAAACAGTTGAACAGCAGTACCAAGCAAATAAATTACTTCACTTCCGTAGTTTAAAAGTGAAAAAAAATATTTCTGTCTTTCATATGATTCAGTTTAAACTTTTCTGTCAAAAAATCAGCTGAGAAGCTCTTAACTGACTTCAGTGGAACAGAATAAGACCTCAGAAACACATCCAAAGGGATGCTCTTACCTATTCTTTATAGCAAAGTTAGCTTGAGAACATTGTAAAGTTAAACCAAAATTGATTATAGAGTCTGTAGCCCCTTTGAATGCATTAGATTTATACCAGACTAGATTTTCTTGGCCAAGAGATTGGCAGACTGCTGCAGGGAAGAACTGAAATCTTACCATAAAAATGTATTTGCTGTCTTTTTACTATCAGCTAAAACTTCCCTTTTTGAAAATATTTACAGAAGATATTTTGCCTTTCTCTGCAGAAATTTAAGTCCTCTTTCTAGTTAGATTTTTTTGCCCCAGATTATTGTTTGCCTGCTCATTTGCTCTCTAACAGTCATGTAAGCGACAGGAGGGGGATTCAATTTACCATAGTCAAGAACTTGTTAAATTATGGCACAGTGCTCTGTCACTTTCAACGGCTACACTACTGCTGAGATTGTTTTCACTTGAGGAGAACTAGAAAAGACCATTGGTCTGGTAATTACTATCATGAAATTTATATATTAGCAGTGATGACCCTGTAGAAAGCAAAGCCTTCCAGCTGGGAGTGCAGGACTGTCCTATTCAGCTATTGACAGGTTCTAACATAAAGCAGTGATTCTCCACTCAAAAATGCTCCAGTTTGAAAGAACTATTCCTGTTAATATTAGCATAAATAAGACCAGAAAAAAGCCTAATAAAACTGATAACTGATAAACTTCAGATGGGATGTAAATAATCATAATATATGATGACTTCTCTATTCAGAAAATGTGTCTGTGCACAACCTTCTGCCCAGGAGTACCCAGATGCTTTATTACAAAACACAGTTCAAAACATTACAAATATACAATGTTAATGTAATTAAAATCAGCAATACGACCATAAATAAAACAAAATTGTATGCCAAGTCCTTACTTAAAAATGAATATAAAAGTCTTGTTGAGACACAGGAATGACATTCTATAAAATGGATTAGCTACTTATCCACAGAACAGTTATAGTGCCGAAGACCATCTGAAATAAAACACCTTTTAAATACAAGGCAAGAAATAATTTGTGGGAACATTAACTTACTGTATATCTTCCCCAGCCAGCTTTCCTTCTCTTTTACCCTGGACTAACACCTACCCGGGCATTTAAAACTTTTCATTAACTGCTTTTACCATACAACAGCTATTCTCTTAAGTGGGGAGGCACTGTATTTAAAAAAAGAAATTCTTTCTGTCTTCGGGAAAGGGCCTTTACATTGTCAGCTCCTGAATCTCCTTTTCTGCCTCAGTTTAAATGATGTGAGGTAGTTTAAGTTTTAACAAATTGACATACCTAAGAAGTATAATCTAGTTGGGAAAGTCACTTAAACTTTAGAACAAAGGAAGATATTGCTGAGAACTGATTTTTAAAAAAAAATTTAAAAATGCCTTCATTTTCTGCATTATGGCCCATACTGAGAGTGAACAGAAAATCTGTCTAAAAAAGAGCTGTGAAGCTGGGTCTGCACTGGATGCCAGTAGACTCTGTGAAAACTGCTGATGTCACCGGTAGAATGAGTGCCCAGAGTAATATCCTGTTATGTATTTAATTTTTCCGTCTTGAATAAGTGTGTTTCATAATTTGGTGAAGTTGGCAAGTTTTTTGTCTGTCTGTATACTTGTGAAAATTCAGTGATATACTGTCCATTCAATATTAATTATTACAATTACAACATCACGTCATAAAACAGTCCTGGGAACTTTGTCAGGACACCAGATGTTCCCACAGTCCTTGGTTGTCTGCTCACACCATCACTAGGAGTGGAGGGCCTGCCCAGGGACTGGAATTTCCAGTGAAGGTTTTGCCTAGCTCTACCAGAATATGTTCTGGAGATTTCTATCCCACAGAAAACTCAGCAGTCTTGGAAAAGTTAGAGTGAGTATTTCTCATCTCTACTACCAACCTATTTCAATGCCCTGGATCATGGGTCACACTTCCAGTATTACTCCCTTCTGTTCTCTTCCATCTTCTAGGTCTGTATCCACCCCCCGTGAGTAAAGAAGGGACAGATACATCTTCTGCCCCTAAGGGCAAGGTGGATTAGCTGGCCATGGCCACAGTGCACAGCACTTGAGTTGGATGTCCTCTGAGCTCTGTGTGATGTCCCCATGCCCATACAACAGATTTGTTCTTGTGTGTGTGTCTTTGTTCACAGTAACTGAAACACTGTGAGAGTCTGTTGCTGTAACATGGAGTATGGCCTTAGGGCACAAAAAATATTAGAGGTTAAAAGGCTGTTGGAACAGTGCTGGAGAACTGTGAAGAATGGTGGGAGGCAAACTTAGAGCAGTCCTCTCCACAGAACCTTGTGGGACTGGCTCCTTCCATGTGCTGTCCCTCAAACCATGTCCAGGTGAGCTGGGGAGCAAGTTAAATATTGTGCAAGCAGTTAATGTCATGAAGAGTATCTGGCTCTGGGCATAGGCTGTAGCAGTGGGCACGCTGTGAAGATGAGCCTGAGTGGTCCTGCAGATAAGTGTCTACAGGTCTCTGGCTGCTGAGTGAGGGATTGTGGAGGAATGGGGGCACGGAAGTTCGTATGGGCGGGTGCCACAATGCAGGCGTGAGGAGGTGCAGTTTCTGTGATGGATTTATCATGCTGCAGCTCCCACTTGCATTCATATGCATGCATCCTTTTAGAAATGTGATACCAGATGCTGTTTCCTGGCAACAGGCCCGACACCCCCTTTCTCTTAGGTGTGAATTTTGACAACTCCAGTTCACTGGAGCCCTAGTTATGTTATCTTTTCTAAACGCTTAGAGACTAAAAAGACCTCTTGCTCTTTCTGCTGTGGACTTAAGTGCCACTTGGGCCAATTTGCAGTGCTGTATTACTCCAAAAATATCTCCTCATATGAGTAGCACAATTATTACCACTAAATAGAGAAGGATGGAAACGTTCTGAGTCGAACATGGATAACACAAGTCCTTTTTTGCTGTGTTGTCAGTCAGAGCTGTTGTTATGCTTGGCATATGTCACATCAATGTATAATAAATGCCCATGTCAGTCAAATGCATGTTATGTGTAGATCAGATGTCAATCTAATGTTTTGTATTAAAATCAGTGCCACAATACATGCGCAATCTTATAAACATCACTGGGGAGATTTTAATTTTGAAGTGCTACAGCTGCTTGCAGCTGCCTTTTTGCACAACGCCTTAAGAGCTTAGAACTATTTGAAAAATTAAATTTCAGAAAAGGGACAGTAAAATCCCAACTTTACTTCCCTGCTGTTGCTTACACACCAGGGGGAGGTCATCTAAGCCACTTACTTCTCCCTATGGCTTAGTTTGCTGTTAAGAAAACCACAGAGAAAAAGCTGAGTACCAAAGAAGGGACCTCCAGAGCAGGGGTTCCTAGGACTGGCACTGGCTGACACTGTGGCCCCCTGTGCGAGCTGTGCCATGCCTAGGTGAGTTTTACACACATGGATGGGCAAGGTGGGGAGAGGAGCCAGCCCAGCTGAGACCTGGGAGCTCAAGCAGCACTTCCCATCCTAGACAGACCTGCTGCCAAGGGAGAAGCTGAGTTTTCGGGGCAGATGGTCAGTGGATATGGACTTCAGGGTCATTACAAAGCTGGTCCCAATGTCAGTATGGATATCTCCTGAAGAACTTCTTTCAGCAAAGCACAGCTTAGGTGTCACAGTTGCATATACTTTTGCTCACAGAGATGCTATGGCCTGGCTAATACAATAGCAGTTTAGAGAGTAAAGGCTTTTTATAAGCATTAATTAATCTCTGCAATAAGGTCATTGTTATTAACCCTACTGTATGTGTGGGTCACATTTGTGGTTGGTGCAGTCTTGTTCAGCTGCCTGACTCCCCTAGGGTGGTTCCAGCTTATGTAGTAGTGATTTTCTCTAAAGCTAAAGTCACTAACAGGGTGAGCATTTTTAGACAGATACTGGGAATTCTGCTTCTGAACCCCCAAAATACTTTCACTGGTAGACCACATGTGGTGCAGAACCACACTGGCTACACATGTAGCCTTCAACATAAAGGCTACATTTTGGCCATTCTGAAAACTCAATAAATTTACCATTTCATTTGCATTTGACTGACTGGGTTCAACTGATCATTGAATAAAACGTGTGTCTGATCTGACCCTTGATTTCATCGTGGCCTATTGCTTGGCAATAAATACTTATTTTTCCAGTGTGACATTCTGTTTTTAATCAAATGAAAGCTATTCATGTCTTCCATTAAATTAGCAGATTTAAGCCAAAGAAACTGCTTTGTAAATTATAAAGCAGCCAACCCAAAGTAGTTGCATAAATGGGGAAAATGTTGTGTTTTGCTGGATTTCAAACAGATGAGAGGTTGGAGATTTGCCTCCTGGTTTCACAAAGCAGCAGGCAAAACCAGTGACTCCAGTTCCAAACACAATTCTCAGGGTTTGGACAATGTTTTATCTTTTCTTCATTCTGAGGCACCAGATGTTCATGAGGGAGGGAGCCAGAAATCCCACTCTAGAACCCTGTTACTTAATTCAGGTAGTTACTGTTAGAGATCTTGGGGAAATCCATACATCATCTTCCTATATTAGTGACAGATACCATGCCAGGGAAAAAGGATGCTGGAACTCTACAAGGACAGGATGAAGAAGCGGGGAGGAGCGTGCTCACAGAGGCCTGAAGCTATCTGCTTTCCCAACAAACAAAAACCCCCAAACAAAATCATCTTGCAAGTGACTGGTTGGAGGCATGTAGGACAAGTTCACAGATGAGTGCCTCAATGGGAGCCTTAATCCTTTAGAAGGGCAGTTGTATTGTACTCCAGAAGTATGCTGGGCAGTACAGACTCACAATTCCCAACAAAAAAGGGAGTTAATGGCCTCCAACAGCCTTATGCCAGGGGTTGTGAATGACAGCACTCAGGCTTTTAAAAGGCAGAACATGCAGTATTAGAATCATAAAAGAATACACACATTTGGCATTAAAAGGATGGCATAAATATTTCGAAATGGCTCCTGGGTTTTGGACAGAGAACACTGTAAAACAGTCTCTTTATCTTTACAAGAAAATATATGCTCATTGAAAAACTGCTGGATTGGGAAAAAGTGATTTCCTTGCAGTGTTAGAGCCCCAAAGCCTTGGTAGCAATTTTTCATCATTTTGTTAATTTTCACTAATATGACAAGTATGTTACTAATATGATTGTTCTGTTTAAAAACTAATACCACTATTAATATGTTACAGTGATGAATTACTAACAATAATCTATCACGAAGGAAAAATAGTGACATAATTAAAACGTGTTACTATTACTAACAAATAGCAATTTGTTAACTTGGTGTAAAGCACTCAAAGAAAACTTTATTTTTCATATTTTCTTCCATAATTGCTTTTACCCACATTTACAGTGGAAAGATCTGTTCACAAAAATGCAGCTCAGCACCTGGGTCTTTTCTTTGTGGTCCAGTAGATGCAAGCCCTTAGAATGACAGATTGAATCTCAACCTTATTTTAGGATCTGGATGTTACCTTTCTAGGGAACAGAGCTTTACTGCTGTTTTTTAAGATCTTTTTTCTACTCCTTTGTACAACAGTGCAGCATATTACATAGCTCTCACAGCGCAACCATTTCATGACTAGGGGATACATTGTCATATTGCATTGATTAAAATACTCCCAGTCTACACATCACCGTGCTTTTTACGCACACATTTCAAATGCAATCTCAGAGAAGGTAACATAATACAGAAAACAGCTTTGCAGAGAAACTAGTTACTTTAGCATAAATACTTAACCCTCAAATGAGAAGAGTGAAGGAAAATGTGCATATTCCCTTTATTTGGGCTCTACTTACATCCCCATTCAGGCCGGTAAGCAGTCCTTTCCTTAAGATCCACCAACCTTCTTCCTCCAAAGCATGCAGTAAGCATACACCGGTGAGAGGTGCAGTCAGCATTTATTCAGTCATGAATCTGCTGTATTTTTGGACCCTCGCTCTTGAGACAGGACTCTTATTCAGTACTATGACAGTACTACACTTGTGCTCATTACATGGCAGTGTTATACAATAGCTAATTATAAAATAAATCCTTAATAGCTCTGTAAAGTGAGAGGAAATACTAACATGCTGGTCTGGTATGTTCGTCCATAACTTTCCACAGCCCTGAATTACTATCTGAGAAGCAAGAGGCTGGGAAATGATAGTCAGTCTGACTGTCTCTAAGCAGCAGTTATTGGAAGACTATAGGATTTATCATAGGATCCACTTTCTCACATATGCATATGCTGTGAGAAAAAATATTACCTTAGTTAAATTACCAGTAGCTCTGCCATGTTCTACTGGGCTGGGCCCTGTAGTAAAAAAGCCGAATAGTAAAAATCCTGAAGCAAACAAAAGTTTGCCTTGGTAGAAACATTTCTCAAGCAATTCCTCAGCTGGATTTAAACAACAAAATTCATGTTAGATGAAGTACTGCATTTATTTTTTAAACTGATGAATAGAGAAAGGAAATTTAAGCTATCTAATATAACCTAGTTTAATAAAAATCTTCTTGTCATTCTCTCTTCTTTGTAGCTGTAGAGGCCAACATAGCACTGTCTGAATATTCGGAAAAATTAATAACACAAAATAAACAAATTTGTGCAAAACTTATTTTTCAAAGCGTAATGAAGACTTTTGCCCTCTTTAAGATCACATGAAAATTGGTTTCACTGTTCAGTGAGCCACAGCTAAGAATGCAATAAAAAAACCCTTGTGCATCCACAATGCCTAATTTTCACAAAATTTTATGCTGAAAAAGATCATTTTTAAAGGATTGTAAAGCAACACCTTTCTAAAGTCATGTCTCAAATGCTGTGGCATGTCCCTTTGAAAAGCTAGTGCAATGAAGACAGGATCTGAAATCAGTACAGCATGATGCCACCATTTGGAACCACAACAAAATTATTTCTATCTTCACTCTCATTTAAAAAAAAAAGCTTAAGAGCTAAGTATAGATTAAATATAGTAATTCAAATCTGGCTGAGAAGCTGCGAACTCTTATGCCAAGTTCTAGCCTGAAATGAATTTAAATGGCCACGAGTATAAATTCCACAAAGGGGAGATCGCAGTGAAATCCTGGCAGAGAAATAAAAATAGAATCATAAGCAAATAGCATAACTTTAGAGAGGGAAGAAGAGAAAGCAGAAACTAGGAAATATTCTCAAACTTCTGTTTAAGAGAAGAAGACAGAAATGTTGGACAGCAGGGTTGGGGTCACTGTGAAAAACTAAGCGATGGTGTTTGTTTTGGTATATGAAATATGGGATTGATGTCAAAGTGTAAGGGGTGGCCTGAGAGTTGCCAAGCTAGTGAGAGCAAGGCCTGGGTGGCAGTTCATCTGCTCTGACTAATGGCCGTGACCCAGTCAACTTCCAGTATTTTATTGGAAAATAGTTCACAAATAACCATGCAGTTCTGAAGGGGTAACTTCTAACACTGTATTCTTATTGACTGGATGAGTCCGTGCCAGTGTAATATTTATGTATACTCCTTTTTTTGTTATTTTTCTCTGTGCTTACTGTACATGAAGAGAGATCCTTATCCCAAGAACTAACAATGGCTTTACCAGGCATTAGTGGGACTTAGTGGAGGTTTGGGGATCAACTGGTGATCCCTCTGCAGAATGAGGACCTCTGCCAAAGGCAGGCACAATAGTTTAGGTGTAGTGATGCACAAGTCATCAGTTTATTTTCAAAGCAGAGGTGGTTTGCTGTAGGAATGGTGATCATTATCCTACTAACAGTCTCAGGGGAAGATGTATTGGGAACCTGTTTGATGATTGGCATGCTGTCACTAAGCATTTTATTGTCACTGTGTAACAGTGTAAGTAAATCACCTTACTTTTCTATATAATGATTTTTTAAAATTGTCTTTGTGGTATTGCCCTTTCTACGCATCAGCAAAGATAACTCTTGAAATGCTGTACGTTTTGTAGCATGGGAAGTCCTCCTAGAAATGAATGATGGTTAAGCAAGTAGAAAGGAAGGAGGGGAGGCAGTGCTCTTCCTTAATACAAAAAGCAACAGTATACTACCAGGGGGAATTTATAGAGCCTCTGACACAGTTCCTGGTGCTTAAAACTCCTCAAGTGCCCATGGGAGGTGTGGGGCACCAGGTCCTTCCCAGGTAGCTGATGTGCTTGGCACCACAGCTCAGCCTTCTGCATCCTCCCTGGGAAGTTGGAATCTGCTGGGATCAGGTCTATGAAAGGGGATTTATGGACCTTGATGGAGTGCATTGAAGTCTTCTGCAGGTTGTACTGACGTGGGGAATGTTCTAATATTTCCAAATGGAGAAACTTGGTTTCAAGGCAGGAATGCAAATGAAACATTTTTGAGCTGTGCTAACACTTGCTGTAAATTTCCTAGAACAGAATTGTAACTGCATTTCCTGACAGGGAATTCCCACATAACAATCATAGATAATAATAACAACCTTGCTTTCATGGCGAGCTTGAATTTTCAGGAAATGCAGTGAGGAAACTGAAATCTGGAAGTTTCCATCTGTCTCCCCCACAGCACGCTGCTCCCTTCCCTCTGGAGCGGGCGATGCGTGAGGAAACCGCCAGCTCTTCCCGGGGAGCGCCGGGCCAGGCGGGCCGCCC
>VYZX01016135.1:291163-320438 GCA_013401335.1 Brachypteracias leptosomus | reverse complement strand
TATTCCTAAATGCTTGTGCCCCTAAGTGCCCTCAGCCTCAAACATCCTCACCTTCAAGGATCCTTGCCTCCAAAAGCCCTTGCTCCCAAACATGCTTGCCTCCAGTGCTTTTGTTTCAGTCTCCCAAATGCCATTGCTTCCAAACAGCTTCACCCCCAAGCAGCATCATCCCCAATCTTTCTCTCACCAAAACACCCTCACTCCTGAACACTTTTCTCCCAAACCCTCTTGTCCCCAACCTCCCTCAACCAAGNAGAGGGCACTGAGCTATGTGAGACTGGGAGAGTTAGAAAACATAAACCTTTCTTTACTTCTCTTTGGACTGCTTGACCTAAAAGGTTTGTAGAGGTCAAACTCGCGAATGAAGGAAAAATGCTTGATATTGTAGAGTTCTGAGGCACTGTAAAAGAAGACTGGAGTTTGAGACATCTGCTTTTTGGGCTTGTCCACGCCCTTTCCCAGGGCAGCAGATTTTACTGTTGTTTATTGCTGTGATGGTGAAAAGGCCGTGTTCTTGTCAGCCTGATGGGGTGGTGGGGCACTGAAACCGTGAGGAAAACAGAAATGTGGAGGTGCATATCAGTTCCATTGCTGGGTGTGCTTGTACAAGGACTTCGGGTTGGATTGTCACTTTGCTGGCTCGGTGGGAGCACACAGTGCACTAAGGGAGTGTCAAAGGGGCCTGACACGATAGCTGTTGCACAAAGTCCGTGTCTGTTTACAAACCCTGGGCAGATGTCTTGCATATCAGGTGGTGTGGCAGCAAGCTGCACAACAAAGTTCCAAAGCACAGGTTAGGGCTAAGTGTTAAACCATGCAAAATTTTGGTTCTGAAGACATCAGTGAAGAAAATCGTGTTTTCATTGCTCATAAGGTCAGTGTTCAAAATTTCTGGTTTCCTTCCCTCTCTTTATTCCCTCCTCTCTGCAGCTACATTCCCCTACATCTCCATTTAGGCCAGGCATTTCTGTGTTTGTACATTCTGTGGATAAAAGGCCTGTTGAGGAAATTCCCCATACACTTCGATTTTTTGCCACTTTACATCCTGCTTGAACTGTCTGTTCCTAGAAGTCTCTGAAGGTCTGAGGCTGTTTTCTCAAAGAAAGCTCTTAATTTAAGTGGCCTGTTAACTGTTAATTGCTGTTCTGCTCTGGCTATTTACTTGAATATCATGTCAAACCTGCTGTTCTGGTCTGGAGGCTACACTGGGTATCTGCTCTGATCTCTAAACTGCTACTGCTTGCTGCTGTGTTATTGAAGACCAAGGTAATCATTCTTTCCTTAATGCAAACTGACATTTCCTTAGATTTAAGGATTTTGTTGAGCAAGCGGTCCCACTTGAAACTGCTTATACAATAATCTCAATTTTATGTCTGGTAAAAAAAAAGGCTTACCCGAGACTTAATATTCAGAGAATTTTGTTGTTTCCAGTTCTTCATTATGGATGCATTTAGAGGAGAAAAACGTTTAAAGCTGGGCAAAACAATGAGGAATTGATGGGCAGGCAGTGAACAGAGTTAGGTAGGAACTCCTGCTTATCAAACTGCAAACATTGGTATGTTCAGTGTAAGCAAAGCTTGAACTTTTAATGTATGCTCACCAGGCTGATTGGAAGTTTGGAGAAGGTCATGTTATCTCCAGGGTTGTCTTGAGATCTCTGCAGTTAATGCAACACTGGCAGTGCCAGTGAAATTCCATCCCTAGAAACAATTTCTTTCATTTACTGTGTTTAGCAAACATAGGTTCTGTTTTCTGGTAATGAACTTGAAAAAATCAATGCCATATTTTGGCTGTTTGACTGGGACAGCCACACAGAAATGGTAACAAAATGCTGGCAGAATGATGTAATTCTCTCTCAGACTGAAAAGAGCATTAATGGGGCTGGTTTCCTTTTGGTGAGTGTTTGTAGTTTTGTGATTAATGAGAGTTCATTCAGGTATTGAGAGAAGAAGAGACCTCTCAAGTGATGCTGAATCTGTTTCCCCCGTATGTAATAGAATGAAACTCTCAGGCTGTCGCTGGACAGTAAGATATTCTGACATGAATATATATTTTGGAGCTCTGCACAAAATGAGGATTTCATGCATAGGCAACACAGTGTGACAAGTCATATCCTGTGTGACCTTGTGCTTACAGTAGAAAGTTGTGTAATAATATATTCTGCTAAAATTAATACACAAAATAAATGGAACATACCTCATTTTTATGCTAATAACGATATTTTTCAATTCTAAACACCTTTTATGCCAAGACCTCAAAGTAAATTACAGGTAGGAGTAAACCAAGCTTCACAACACCATTGTGAATTTCTGTATTATCGTTCAGAGACTAGTTGGAAGGTATCTTTATTAATTACTGTTACTTAATTTTCTGTTAATTATTGTCTTATTTGCTTACTCTCTGATGCTTTTATATCTCCTAATATTTTAACAATAAACTATGATCTTATAAAACTGAAAGAAAACAAATATTTTAATTTCAGCTACAAGAATGGAGAGATCTGTCAAGTAAAAATAATACAGACTTTGATTCTTCAAGGAATTAGCAGAGATTTTGCCAGTAGGATTTATTTTATGTGGCTGGAACATTAAGTAAAATTGGAATCATTGTGTTGTGTGGTTCATCCTGTGAAGCCTCTGTAGGTGAAAGGCTGATCAGCCTTTACAAAGAGGTTAGCTGAGGAACAAAAGAAACCAAAATTATTTTGTTTAATTCAAATCACAAATGATAGGATTTCCAAAAGTGCTGATTACTGGCTTAGTTCTACTGTCATTAATGTTAGTGGTAAAAACGGTGTTTACTCCACTGAGAGCAGCTTTAGGCCACTGACCAGTGCTTTATGTTTGTCAAGTGTCAGTTGAATCTTGCATTCCTGATACACCAGCATGTGTTCCTCACAAACTTCAGCACAGGATTTGATTCTCTGTCATACCCCTGTACGTGGAGTTAGAGCAGCATTTCTGGGATAAGAACCCAGCTCAGAATGTTCTTTAGTAGCTTTTTCTCCATCGCTGTCAGTGGGGTTGTATGGGCAGTCAATTAGCACAGAATTTACTCTAACTTATTAATGCATATTTACAACCTTAATTCCAGTTTAACAGAATGTTTTGTGGTGGAACATTTACAGAAAGAGCATGTGGAAAAATTATCACTGCATGTATTAAGCACAAAGAAAGCATCCCTTTACTGCTGTGTAGGAGCAACTGACAAAACAGCACATATTACAAGAAACTATCTTTTTCATTAAGTCTGCACAAAATGAGGATTTAACGCATGGGCAGCACAGTCAGTCCCAGTGGTTTAGTGCCCATAATCCCACCTTGAAAATGGCTTCACAATAATAATTACTGCTACAAAATGGACACTGCTTCTGATTTTGGCAGGTCTCCTTCACACATAACTAATTGCAGGCACAGAAGGCAAGATCTTATTTTACCAGCCACCTAGTTCCAGAAGTGCAGCTGTGTTAACCTTCCCGTACAATTGCCAGGCTCAAACCGACAACTTTCCACTGCGCCTTCTTTTGCCACAATCATGCAGAGCGTGTGTGGCAGCCACCCTCACCTTGGCATGCTCATCCCTGGACATTAAGATACTATGACATGAATATATATTTGTGAGCTTTGCACAAAATGAGGATTTCACGCATAAGCGACATAGTGTGACGAATAGTATCCAGCATGACCTTGCAAATGCAGGCTGAGCTCCAGAATAAACAGCTCCAAAGAGCAAGGAGTGTAGCAGATTCTCGGGTTCTGGAAGGAAATCCCATCGTTCAGGTCCAAGCTTGCAGTGAGTAGCATGCGACTCTTCCTATGGGTTCCTAAAACTCGCCTGCTTTACACAGGTGGTGAAGTACCGTGGGCCAGGGAACAAAAATTTCCAACTACTTTTAGAAAGGCAGGGTTATTATTAGAGAAAATCTGTAATTATTGGTGGAACTCATCTAGAGAGCTGAAAATCCTCTTAATGGCTGGAGCTCCCAGGTTCCAGATGTGATGTGCTTTTTCTCATTTTAACAGGGCCTGCATTTGTCTCTTGTTTAGGCTGTAGTTCCTATCTCCTATGCATGTTCTTGTCAGCTTTTTCTCTTGCTAAATGAATGATAGGTTTGGACAAAACAGTCTTTTCTGCCTTTCAAACATAATCACCGTGACCTTTTTAAAGTTGAAAATAACATATATGTTACTAATACATACAGGGAGGTTAGAAAGTGTCATCTCACACCACTTTTTCTCACAGTTTAAAACAACCTGGTGCAATCTAGCCCCTTGTAGAGTTGGCCTTGAGAATGGGCGGCCAGAGCACTGGGCTGGGGACAGAAGAGGTTGCAGAGCCTGTTGGTGCAGTGAGAGTCCTGACAAATAATCTGCCATGCTAATGTTGCATAGAATAAAAGTGTTATTTATACACAGCTAATGACTCGTCAGTGTGAAGTTTTCTTTAAGGTTATCTTTGCACAGATAGTGTTATTGTTCAGGGAAACTAAAATGAAGTATGATTTTGAAATATGCATGTTATCCTTATTTAGACTGTATCAAAGTTGTATATTATTCAGCATAGTTTTGAGTTCTTTATTGTTTAAAATGTCAGTGGATTTCATCGGCTTTTTGGGCATAAAACTGAGTCTGCAGTTGTGGTTAGTTCTGGAGCATAAAGCCCCCTAGAAGCAAGACAGGAAAGGATCTCAAGAGACTGTCTTCCTTTCTCAAGGGCAGGATAGCTGTGCAATCCCAGAGTCTTCTGTTCCTCAGAGGTCAAGTTCCAGACTCCCTCCAGTTAGTCCAGACACATCCCAAAGGGTTGAATTGGCAGCTGGACTCAGCCTCACTCCAGCTGGTGCCCTACCATCTCTCATTGGGATGGAAAATATTTTGGTTTTATCAAGTACTCTTGTTTAAAATCTGAATGTCGTGTTTTCTATTTAGGCTCAATTATTAAGGCTTTGTTATTACATGAGGCTTGTAGACTATGGAGAAAGCAGCATTTGTAAAACTGAATAATATATATATCTCTTAACATACCTTATCTGTAAAATGTTTTTTCTTTTATGAGTTTTATTTTTCTTCTCTCTCTTTTCTAGTTGAGGAGATAATTTTAGGTAAATGACAATACCACTCCTGTTTCCAACATGAGAACAGGATTGGTTGAAATGTAACATAGTCCCATACTATATAACTGTTCTCTGTATTTACAAGAATAAGTTATTCTGGTTGTGCTTTTTGCTATAGTCTATTAGGAAAATCATGCCTAAATGTTAGAATTATTGATATATAGATGCAGACACAGCAGATCATAGACTTGGTGCATACATTTTGGCCTAAGAACACATTCATTTTGCTTCTAAAAAGCATTTTATAAAGTATAATATATTTTATAATATTTCTAGAATTGTGAAGTCTTTGAGGTTGGGATATTCATAAATGTTTGCAGAGCACCTCACATTCATCTCTGATTGGGGCCTATGGGTAGTTTAAAAACATAAATATTTAATAGTAATGGTAATTACCCTTTTTTCAGAATAATAATGTCTTTGAAGTTCCATCTTGGATGAGTGAAACCCTCTTAATTTTTTTTCCACCACTTTGAAGAATATTCTCTTGTCATCAGAAGTGTTTCTGGGATTCATAGTTTTGTACATTGCAAAAATGCCACACTTCATAAATTACAGAACTGTCTGCTCCAACCTTTCTCCTGCTTAAGATGCACAGAAATCAGAATGCAAGTGGCTTGGCTGAGTGTACTCTGTGGATGTTTCTACCTTAGTGTTTTAGTTCAGATCAACAGTGATGTTTGGAAGGGATCAGACCCACTTCTAGCACTTTGATTCTCATCATGGACAGGTCTCCCAGAAAAAAAATGGATTCCTCTTGCATTAAACTACATTAGAAGGTATCCTCTAGGACCACATGTGGTGGGAGTATTCCTTCTATGGGTCCAGAGCAGAACTAACCTGTAATAAACAGTCTGAAAAGTGTGTAATATGGACAGTGGGTCCTTAGCACCGTTTCACTTTGCAGATCATCTCTTATTCTCTGCCTTATCTGCTAATGTAGATGTGATCCTTGGTTTCAGAGCTGAGAGGCCATTAGGAAATAAACCCTGCACTGATTGCATTACACTAAGGTCACTGCTTTACTGAAAAATCTCCAAGGAGTTTTCTATCAGACACCAACCCTTAGCCATTGCGAGACATACTCTATTAAAATTGTGAAAGAAATGACAGAAGGATTTTCTTTTGACTGCATTTATGAATCATTGTGGAAAAGGGTAATTAATGGAAGCATTTGTGGAGTCTTCTGCTTGATTTTAATTTGCTGGCTCTGTGGTAAGATACCTAGCAAGGCAAGGGCTTTGCTGTAGGGCACCACCACTGCCAAGAGGTACTTTAAGTGACCTATGAAAACTTGACAGGATATTGACTATATGGTATCCGTTTAAAAATGGTTGTCATGATGTATTGACAGCAGCACTAGCAGATAAATAATACATATTTTTAAAATTTCCGTAATTATATGTTTACCCAATAGGCCAGAACAGCTCAGTCCCAAGGAGCTGTTGCAGTCTGAGTAAATAATACATGTTTTAAAGTCCATAATTACATATTTAAACGATAGACTATCGAGGAAATAATGCACATTTTAAAAAGTCCATAATTACATATTTACATGATAGTCTGTAAATTCGGTAATTACTTATTTACACAATAGACCATAGCAGCTGTTACAGTCTATTATGGTAACTCTCATAGAATTATATTATGGATTTTTTTTTTATAACTTAAAAAATAAGTATATTTAACCAGAAAATGGTATTGTTAGTCTTAAAAAGTCCCACAAACCTCTAAGATAAGAAAATATGTGTAAAGGTAAAAAATTAGGGTGATACAGAGATAGAGAAGTTCTTACCCCATCCGTGATAAATGTCTTTTGTTAGCATCAGGAGCTTAGGATTTTTCATTAATTTCAGTATTTCTTTATTTAGGTAGCTGAAATATAAATACCCAACATTATATGATTATACTTTCCTCATTGTCATGTAGATATTCAATCTGGGTAAGCATTTTGGACTCTTAAAATTCTTTAGCTCCTGTTCTGCTCTTATTAAAAATCAGTGATAAAACTCCCATCAACCCTGGTTTTAGAAATCATTTATATTGAGGACAGCACTTAAACGTGTACTTGAAATCAATGGCACTTAAGCATCTTTTAAAAATAAGCACATACTTAAGGACTCTCAGGAATTCTGATGGACCGAAACATATGATTAAATGCTTTCCTGAATTGGGATAGTGTCTTCCATGGAGGCAGGGTTGGAACCTTCCCCATACACGGCTCGTTGGTGGGCCACAGGTTTTCTGTTGTTTGTAATGTGGCTTCTCCACGAGGTGAAGGTTTTTTAGGATGTTTAACTACAGACACACGTGTGTAGGAATCGATGTGATGGCAAACGCCTTGCTGCTGCTTTGTTCTTTGTGGAGATTCATGAATTGAGAATTCATCCAGTGTTTTCCATTGCTCAGCTGCTGAATTTATTCCTCATGTTAAAGACTGGATCAATACACCTAAATGAGACTTCTGTCCATAATTACTACTAAATAGCAGGGCTAAATCAAGCAAGTCAGAATCTGACATTTAGCTCAGCCGGACCTTATGCATTTAGTAACAAAACAGAGTATGAGAGAAACCTTTGATCCTCGCTGTTAGTTTCATGAAAACATTTGAGTTAAGAGAATTTGAACTGTTGGGAGCCCCATTTATAGACATGCCTTAAATGTAATGAAATATGCAAGTGTGCTGTAACAATGGTTCGAGGTCGAGGTGTGCAGCTGCACTAGATAGGCTGCTCACATATTTGGACTGAAAGTATCAGGTAAAAGGTTTGTCTTTCCTTGGCCATGAGCAGTATAGCGTCAAATTTGGTAAAGAAGTATCTATTCAGAAATAAAGAACACCTCTTATCAAGTGAAATATGCAGAAATTGACTTGCACAGAGAAAGAAAAGCCTCACCAAGATATACTTCTGCTTTTTTTTGCTATGGATCTTCCCAGATGTTGATACTGATACCAGAGCACACATTTGGATATTTGGTTAAGTGACCTGGAGCTTCAAAGGCCAAAGGGAAAGTCAATACCAATGCTTTGTTAAAAGCACAAACCTGGTAGAAGAAATGATTAAATAGTAGGAGCCCAATTCTTATCTCTTGCATGGTGCTTTTTACCCGGGTAAAATAGATAAACAGCATTTCCTGACTGGTTAGTCTTTGAAACCAGCAAATGCAAACAAGGAGTGTAAGGGATTAGAGAACCAAATGTGAGAGAAATAACTTCAGGTTGTGTAGGAACCATGTTTAAATGGGTTGATTTTTAAAGCGTCACTTTCATTTTTGCATTCTCCACAACAAATCCTTGCATTTAAGTGAAAAATGGAAGACATGTTGGGACACCCCTGTGGCACTCAGTACAATGAGAAGAACTGATCCTCTTCATGTAAGTGCTATCCCTGTGAAACTGTCAAGGTCAGTTTCTGTGTCATTTTTCTACTCTGTTTTCCATTAAAAGATACACAGATAAACATTTGCTGGTTTTGTAACACTTCCAAGCTTTACACTTGAGTTAACATACCAGAGTTGTCATCTTTTACATGTGCATCCTAACTCCACGAGTTCTTCAGACTCTTTGAAGGTTTTGCAGATCTTCAGCTTTTCACCAGGTGAACGTTGAGAGTCTTCCCTTCTCCCACCCTTTTTTATTTGTATAGCACCAATCATTGCCAGGCAGGCATGTTATCTGCCAGAAGTCCTGTTACATGTTAGTGCTAAGGAAAGATTTTGTGTTCATGTAATTGTGGCAGTTCTCTAAATTCTGACCTGAGGTTGAATACATCCAGAAGTGCACAATGTATATTTACACAAATAAACAAGATGCGTTGCACAATATAAGCTATATAAAGGGACAGCTTTATTATAATATGCTTTTGGGGCACAAAGCAGCTTTTTTATTGTGAAAAATCCCACTGGGAAGTCAGCACTAGGAATATTACGTGAGGAAGGCAGGCAGATTTCCAGCCCATTGTATTTGCCAATAAGCAGCGCTTTGCACTTGTAATTTTGTTAATTGTCAGAAGTAATTTAAATTCATCAATTGTCAATGAGTAAGTCTATCAGAAATGTTTCTAGGAAAAGTTAAAATCCCAGTTGGATTGACACAACACTTTCTCCTTCAGAGGTAGATAAATTTAGTACAGAGTAATTTGTCTTGCATGGTATTTTGGAATGTTCTTGAGAAATTAGATTTGAGGCTGAAGTGAGACTTTATTGCTGTTTTCATGTGTGTGACAGGAGAGTATGTGCCTTTTCAAGAAGGCAGAGCCAGACTTTTCTTAGAGGTTTGCAGTCAAAGGGGAAGAGGCGATGGACACGAGCTGTAATAGGGGAAATTCAGGTTTTAGGAAGAATTTATCTCAGTGGGACTGGTCAAATCCTGGAACAGTTTACCCAGGCAGACTGAAGTCTCAAACCTTGGCAATTTTTCGCATTGGGTTCCCAACTATCTTCTGTAGGTTGCTGTAGATGTAGGCCAGGTTTTGGCTGTGGTCCCTCACCATCTTGCCCATGTTCTGCAGAGAGTTTTCAGATTAAAATACGTTGTGCTATATAAAAATAAACTGTTACTATTACTGGTTTGTGGTGCTCCTCATTTGTGATGGAGGAGCAAGTGATTACATCACTTGCCAGCTATGATGATAAATACATATTTGTCAGAAGTAGTTATTTACTTTATATGCACTTGTTAGTTTTCTTTTATTGTTTTTTTATTATAATGGAACTTGAGGACAGAGACGGATTTCTTCCCTGCAGTGTTAACTACAATAAGAGGTAGCATTATGGAATGTCATCTATTGCCTCTTACAATGATAAATATTTCTGAGACAAAACATTGTGAAAACATATATGTATAAATTCCTCTATCCTGGCTATTAGGATGAAGGGTAAAACTACAGCTTACTATTACTAGGGATATGTCAGCAACTAGATGACTTCTTACAGGTAGAGTACCATACCATCTTTTCTGTAGTTTGCTTGCTGTTCTCTGAGAGCTTTATGCAAGCACTCTATCTTTTCCATACACGCCAATGTTTTGCATTTGGTGATGCCAGGTACAGCTGAGGAACACCACAAGAAAGGAATGACTACCCTTTAAATACTTTTTTTCTCGGTCCTTTATACTCTTCATTAAATTTAAGAATCTGTATAGTATTGAAATGACTGGGCCTCTGGAAGAGTGAGCCACATTCTGGAGCACAGTTGGTCAAGAAGGTTTATATTATAGGTGGAGAAAGTGGGACTTGGAGAAACTAAAGGACTTTCCCAAGGTTCCCCTGGGAGGAAGGAATTTTGTCTCTTTTGTCCCATGCATTAGTCAAGAAAAAATGGCGCAGATAGATAGTTATTTTCCTTCCGTCTTAAATGTATTCTGAGGGCTGAATTTGATGAATTTCAGAGTTCATCAAAGCAAAAGGAAGTTTTACTGCAGCTCTAACTGAGTGAGAGACTGTGGAAAGGTGTTGTGCAAGTACAACTGTATTAATGGACATCAAACCTGACCTGCCGCCCCCCTTCTGTGACCTGTCAGGCCTCTCTAGTTCAAAGAGTACAAAGGGGAATTGGCCTATAGTTAATGGGTTCATCTGTTTTTCTGTTGCATGGAGTCTTGATGCTTTGTTTTAAAGGATGTTGGAAAAATATCAAGCAGAGGACTAATGTGAGGGCTAATGTGGGGAGCAGGAAGAATGTCATGAGAGGCAAAGTGACCGTAGCTAAGAACTTTCCATAGCAGCTGAGCAGAATAGCTGTGGTTCTGCCCTGTTGAGTCCTGCAGAAATTTGAGCAAGCAATTAAAATGATATATGTAAGAAAGAACAGAAAATAAGTCAGAAAAATTTTGGATACAACAAATTCTGTTTACATGTAATAAATGTCATCCTTTCTCTTGAATCTTGCTCAATTTCTACTGTTTTTTTTTTCCAAAGGATGTGTATTATAAATGCAGCTGAATATGTTTCTGAAAGCATGGTCCTCAAATAAGTCTAGTTTTGGTCTTGGTAGTTTTATGTTTATGCACCTAAGAGAAAATAGATGCCTTTGCTGGTGGTAGCAGTGCATGTTATATACTAGTTGTTCATGTTGTTCAGAAGACATGAAGATTTTTGGAAATGCAGGAAGTCAGACTTTTAGAAATTAAGTCTTCAGGTAATCAAAATAATGATTTCACCAAATTTTTACATCCTATTTTTGAATACTTGATGTTTATGCACATGGAGAGAAGTGTCTTGGCTTTTGTTCTATAGAAGCCTTGTTGAATGACTGAAAATAAAATAAGAAATCTTGTTCTCGGTGATGAACAGTGCATATGAGTAATTGGTCACAAATATAATTAAGGGCTGGTGAGTTTGGTACCTAGTATATTTTTAATAAATCGGAGGTTTCTGAGCAGAAGGTAAGAAAATGAGTAACTTAGTGTAAGACCTATTAATATTCACAAGCCCATGTTTTCCCAAGCTCCAGCCCAGGGTCTTTACACATCACAAGGTACTTCTAATGAGTGTTGGTACATTTTCTGTACACTCAAGCCAGTTTTGTACAGAAGTAGCCGTCTATCAAAAACATCCAAATGCTGGTGACTGGTTTGAGGCTGATTGAAAATTTGGTATATCTACATCCTCAGCTATCACATCATTTCACAACTGCATTTCTATTCAGTCAATGGTGTTAACACTGTAGCTTTTGTGATAGTTCCTGTAATATTTCTGAATGCTATTTTAATAACTTCTCTATCACCTGCACCTTTTAATGATTCATAAATTCCTTGATTTCTATAAGCAGCAAACTATAATAGCTCTATAATCAGGACAGCATGCTAAGGTATAGCAGAAACTTCTGCTGCCTGACTACCTCCAGCTTTCCTTCATTGCCTGACTAAATTGTTCAAAATGAGGTTTCCACTACAATTTGAAACAAGGAAGTCCTGAGTTCAACACGAATACCAGTGAAGGAGACCATGCTGAAAATTAAAAAGCAAAATAGACAATAACTTGTAACAGATTTGAGATAGAGTAAATGCAAGAGCATTCACTGTGTAACAGGCACATTATTAGCTGTACCATAATTTCTCTTTTTCCTCTTTCAGTCATTTGGTCCTTTTAACTAACAATTTCCCCTCTCCACCTCCCTTGCCTCACATACACTGCACACATATGTTCTGCCACAGTGATACTTCTCAGTGACTTTTTCTGGGATGATTTAAAAGCTCACTTTGAAAACACAGAGAGACTTACGTGAATAAAGTTGCGTGATAAATGCTGGGTTTTGGATAATCCTTTTTGTTTTCCACCTACCAGGACTAAGTCCCTTTAAAATGTGGTAAGTGAAACATCATAGGCATGATAGAAATCACAGATGCCAGATGTCAGAGGTCTCTGGTTTGTTGGGGTTTTTTTACTGTGTTTTGTTTTTTCCCTTAAGCTTTTAAGGAATTATCTCACCCTGAGAATTAGGCACTGAACGCAAAAGCTTTTTGAGAAACTAGTGATATAGTTTCATTTTATTCCATCTCAGTACTGATTAAAAGCTTCGACAGTCGGCTGGCTGTGCCATGTCTTATGTGATCAGTCTGCCTGAAAACTGCTCATCATAAAACTCACCATTTTTCATATTAATTTTGGTAACTTTCTCCTCTGGTTGGATAGACATGCAGAAAAGCCTCCTCACTTCTAAAGGGATAGGTATGTGATACCATAATTTCATACATAAGCTTGTGCTGCACTGGTGCAGGATGAGATGTGCTGTGTATAGTAACAGAGAGCTGCCATTGTGCTCCTTTCACAAGCTGTTAAGTCATTAAAAAATAAACCTGCATTGATCAGAGTTCATTCTGTATGGAGTGATTCTTCAGATGTGCTCAGTGCCAGCCTAACTCTGCATCTGCTGGAGTCAACAGGAATTCTACTGTTACCAGCAGAATTAGGCCGACTGAGCACTTTTGAACATCACACGCTTCATTTTTTTTTACTGTTTTTTTTTTTAATTGTGCATATATAATTTTTTGCTTTACTAAAGCAATTCGTGGCAGACCTCTTTATCTAAGCATTAACAACCAAACAGGTATGAACTCCGTCTTCATTCTTCTACTTCAAAGTAATACTTCTAATAGCCTTGAATGACATCCTGCCTTGAAGCCAATGGCAGCTGTGTCTGATTAGGGAGGAATGAATAAAGTAGACAGCAGAAAAACTGAAATGAAGGTAAAGGAGAAAACACATCATCTCATCGCTATGAGAGAATTTACGTATCGAGACTTGCGAGTTAGGTAATCTAATTTTTAGTTGAAGAGATTATTTTCTAGATTGGCAGTAAATATATCTAGATTAAACATATAAGTGGTTTTTTACTCCAGGTTTTCCGAAGATGTTACATGCCATGTAAAAGGGACTGTCTTAGGGACTGTCTTCTGTGGCTGGTGAGGTTAAGAAATCACTTTCCCTTCTGTTCATATTATTTTTCTATTTTAACTATTAGTTTCCCATTTCTGTAGCAATCACTACACCACTCCACTGCTTGTAACTATTATTTTGAGAATCATTTAATGTAACTTCCTTTTAAAACCAGCTACTATGCTGGAAAATAGAGTATTCTGTTGCAATTAGTTTGTAATTTGTATAAATCAACATTTATTATTTAAAAGAAAAACCTAATCCATTCTCTGTTCTTCTGGAATGTTCAAGTAGATCCAAGAATTGTGGCTAAAGTGATAAAGCTGATGCTTGCACCAATGGTGTCATTAGTTGTGCCAGATTAGAACTGCTGTTATTCTATATTGTTATTTTTTAAAATCAGGTGAACTTTGAGCAACATTTGCAGTTGACATGCTGCTATCGAGGGGAATCAAGATTTTTAAAGGCTGGAGAGGAATTTTAGAAGCATCTGCCAAAGCTGAGTAAATTAACAGGCTAATGAGAGATGCAATTCTTGAAAATGTGTATTAGACACCTTTTTTTTTAAAAAAAAAAAATCTATTTCCAGATTCTATATTAGTTTTAACTGCTTGTGGAGATCTCTGTGTCATTGTGGACAGATCAGTGAAAAACTCTGCCTGAGAACTTGACCATTGAATCTGATCCAGCTTCCGATTAAATCAGTGACAATCCTGCAGCTGATTTCAGTGGGAAATGATCAGTTTCTTAGTGGGATGGGATTAATAATATTACTAAAATATTATGCCAATAAATCAATGGCCCTGGTTTATACAGAATATTCTGATTCCACTAAGGATGAAGTGCTCATGTTAGAATTGCTAGAAATACTAAAGGACTTGCTAATGGGAGCTAACCAAAGAAACAAAGTAGGTAGTTTTAGAGGACAACCAAAGGAAAAGAACGTGTCGTGGTTTAGGAACAATTGAAAGCTAGAGAGAAATAATTGTGGGACAGCTCTGCTCTGTGCTTTTTAGCACATCACCCCAATAGTAATAGTCATAGTTAATGTCCTGATCTCCTTTTAAAAGACATGATTTTTTTTTCCCTGTACTGAAAATTCTGTGATTTTTCAATAAGCAACAGTCTTACCTAAAGGCGCATTGACACTGGTGAAGGAAACCACTGATTTCTGTAAGGTTTGGGCCAGTCCACAAATCCTTGAGTATGCCAGTATGTTCTCATATTGCTTTATACTAGGGATAGAGAAAATTCAGGAGGCTTACTTCTGCTGTCATTTGCAATTTGCACTGGGTTTTTAAAAAATTGTTTCCCTTTCTTAATTCTTCTAATGTTTTGAGGGCTTGCTTCTCACCTCTTTCTCTTGTGAAAACCAGAAATTTGAAATTAATGAAGTACATCAATACAAGAGACTTGAACTTCATGCCTTTCAGGGATAGCGCCCCTTTGCTTCTTACTTACTGCTAGTTTTATTAGCATAAATTTGTCTACACTGAATTAATTTGTCTACATTTCTACCCTACCAGATTTTCAAGTCTGTCTGAGCGTACTTCAGTCATTCTGAATTTTTTCCTGTTTCTTTTCACTGACTAGCCTACCAGTTTTTTTCTTTCAAACTTATCCTGTTGTCATCCTGATTGTTCCCACACTTCCTGACCTTGTAGATTAGTCTTCTATGTATTAATCTATCAGAAGCTTTTCTAAAGAGTGTGGAATATATGCTTGGACCTTCCATTATGATCAATAATTTGTAATTCTTCTGAAAATAGTGCTGAGGGCATTTTAAGGCATGATATCCCTTTGGTGAGCTATGCTAGCAATTTCTCTTGCAGCTGTACAAACTCTAAATCGCATTGTTTCCTGAAATAATAATGTTTTAAGAGTATGACATAGATGTGAAGTCTGGGTTTTGTATTTTTCTAGATAGTGGTTATCACTACCCTCTTTTCAGTCCAGCTCATATTTCCAAACAGGTTTTAAATATATCTGCTAATGATTCCTCCATCTCTTCTGACATATCTTTCTGAGCTCTGAATTAATTCTGTCTATTCCTGGAGTTATGTCAACCTTCAGACTTTCTAATTTCTTGATGAGCTGTTCTGGCATGTTACTGATTTTCTTTGGTGTTTATTCTTCCTCCCCCAGGAAATTTATGTCTGATCCTGTCATCAGTCCCAACCTTGTTTTATGGACAATAAAATAGAGAGTTCATTTTTAAGCAGTCTCTCCTTCCTGTTAGTAAACTGCCATTTGCCATTTCATAGGCGTGCTTCTGTTTCTCTCAGTGACCTTATGCTCTTTACGTGCTTGAAAAGAAAAAAATCTTTATTTACAATTTCCTCACCTTATGTGAACTTTTCCTTTCATTTTCTCCCGTTGCTTTCCTTATCAGTATGTTACAGTCTTTTAACTTCATGTTATGATCTTCCCTATCTATATTTTTATACCTTAACTATGCCTTTTTCCTAAATTAATTTTCTTGCATTTTCCTCTTCATCCACAATATATATTTTAACACAGACTGTTCTGATGCGAGGCAGCGCGTATAACCTTCGGGCATGTAATAATTGACTTTCAGTACTTTCCATTTCCTTCCCTGTCCTTCTCCTCCAGTGCTGGTTTCCATTCGGTTCCACCCACTGTTTCAGTAATTCTCTTCGCTGAATTCAGAGTTTTGATTTTTTTGTGAGGATGTATTTTTGTCACATTGTCATCTTAATTAAAACTGTAACTAGATGGTAACCACTGCTGAATTGATTCTGGTTACGTCCTCTTCTGTTTGAGTCCTAGGTGAAGCACTAATTCCTGCTCTCATTCTTTTATATATTGTTTAAAGAGACAATCCCGTCTATAAATCATGTTTAAAAGCAGTTATAAAAGCTGTTTGATGGGCAGAATTTTAACCTGTGGTCCTGTATTTGTCCAAGGAGAGGGCCCAACACAGAAGCACAGGAGCAGGCTGCCCAAGGCAACGCAGCCGATGTGTTTCCCCACAGACCACGGGCACTGCTCATGAGAGCTGAGGATCTTCCTCCCTGCCTTGCCCTGGCAGTGCTGTGCTGCAGGGTGTGAGCTTGTGGTGGTGGCTCTCTGGTGATGCAGGTCACCTCTGGTCTTCAGAGGGGACATACTCCACGAGGAAGCAGTGACAGAGGCAAGTGAATGTTCACGTGTCCCTTTGACAGCGTAGGGCGTCCGTGCAGTACCAATAACTGCTTTTAGCTATCTTAGCTGTGAAACAGAGCTTTGTAGAGTAGTTCATAGAAATCTGAAGTTGTATTTTAACAATAGGTCTCCAGCCTTGCTGACAGAAAAAGTAATTTATTTTGCAGTCTCTTCACATTTAACAACACAATCACATATAGTAGATTCTGTCCTTCTGCACTTTGCTATACAGCGTTAATGACTGGCACTTAAATACTTTACAAATTGAATTGCACTTGTATGAGAAACTGGATTGATAAAATAAATTACTATATCTTATAGGTTAAGGTTTTGCTTCTGCAATTGTAACTGTTACAAATTACCTAAAACCCTTTTTATATTGCATTTCACATGGCTATATTTTACAACTACTCTAATAAAAAATTCTATACAAAAATTGTTTGATATTAATAGTAATCATTAACAACTTGATAGATTCTAGTTAAGTATATTTGCAATACATTTAATCTTATTAAACTCAGCTCTGAGTTGTTTCTTCTGAATATTATAGGTCTTTATGAAGCTAGCAGTATAAAGAAGAGATTTCAACCATTTTTGGCCAAGAATTAGGTTTAGCTTAATGGATCAATTCTTTTCTTATTAAACTGAGTCTGACCAATGCCAAGTAATACATTCAGCATTGATCTTTGTCTCACCCTGCTGTAGCTTGCGTTCTCTTTATGTACATGAAAAATAAGGTGCCAAGAATGAAAACAATGCCTGTATAATACAAATATAGAATTTTTCAGACTTCCACTCCGCTTATCCTTTCAGTTTGTTATTAATGTCTTGTTCGGTGCTTTTCTGAAATGTATTTTTTAAAAGAACTTTTCTTTCCATAAAGGATATTTCTCCTTTTTCTGTAATTAACAAAAAGCAACATGAATAATAATAGAAGAGATCCATATGCCCCTGACATGTGTGGAAGTCCTGGTAGGAATAACTCATTTGGGTTGTCAGTTTTAGAAGGCCTAAGTGTGACTGTTCAGTTTTTATATGTATGCAGTTTACACAGTGAAGTTTAATCTCTAAGTGAAGGGAACCTTCTTAATAAGTAATTTAAAGCAGTGGTCTCTTGGTCTGTCTTTATAAAAATCATGTGATTTAATCTGAAAACTGAAAATTACATGTAACTGGAGACGTGATAGTTCAGATAATGATAGAAGTTGAGATGATCTTAGTTTCTTCTAAAACTCATTGTTGCGTGCTTTAAAGTTTAGAGAGAAATACTTTGTGAAGCCTGAAATTTCAGATAAAGCACAGATTGGAATTCCGTGGATACCTTGCCTTTTTTTTTTTTTTTTAGTTGGTGCCAAAATTTCTCATTTGCTGTACTAAGATCTCATTCAGAGTCATTTTGTACTTAAAAGCACACCTCAGGTTTTGTTTACACCGTGGACCTTTTCCAGCATTCTAAGTGTGCCCAGTGCACATTTAAGTGAAAATGTGGGCATATTGTGCAAGTAATGCCGTGTGAAAGTTAACTATCTCATTTTTCTGTATCCAGAACTGCAGTTGCAGGCTTGTGAATGCAGATAATGGTAAAATAACATGATAGAACTATACTCAGAATGGTAGATCAGTATTTGCATGTATTGGTATGTTTTACGTGCCTTTCACGTCCTGAAAATGTGTATTTTCAAAATAGTCTAGATATTCAAAAGTGCTTATTGGCCATCTCCTGTACAAACTACTGATTTTATACAGAAAGACATTAGAGGGGGGTAAAGATGCTATCTGCTTCCTGCATTTGTATTTACAGTCATAGTTGTTCTTTGGAGGAATCATTCTGAATACAGTTTTGTACAGCTCATCTACATTGTATACTTGGTTGCCTCTTTTATATCACAGAATATGTTATCAGATATGGAATCCAGAACCTTCTGTGACAAAATTACAGACTTCCACCTCTGGAATTAAATATGTACTGCTTTGTGAGCTTGCTACTAGAAAGCAAAATAATCACAAATCCAAAATTCCTTCCTGTAGAGGGCAATGGTACACATAAACATAATGCTGTGTGTTATACCAAACACAAGCAGCTGAGACCTGGAAATCCTTCCAAAGTTTATAATATGATCTAGTCCTAAATACGAACTTGTGTGCTTGCTCCTATACATTATCCTGTATATTCATTTAAAAGTTCTCTTTTTTTTGTTTTTATAGCTAAGTGTTTCTGGAGTTAATAAATTACAGAAAATGTTTAAACATTAAGGAGAAATGACTGGAATCTTGAAAGGAGATTAAAGAGTATCAGTGCCCAAATTCCAGTGAAGTTCAATGGATTTGTTTAAAAATCCCAGTGTTTAAATATTTGAAAAGAGTATCAGGCATGTCAGTGGAAGGGACTCAGATGGAAATGAACAGAGTGGAGCATTTGAAATTAATAACTGGTTTGTAGCTTAGAATGGCCACAAAACACTTTGATTATATATTCATGGAAGTCAGACATAGCAGGTTAAAATGAGAGTTAGGGATGAATTCAGAGTTTTATTATTTTCCTTCATGTCCAAGCTTTACCATAGTTCTTTGTCAATAAACTTCCGTGTCTTTTCCTCACTAGCCATTCTTACCTTACATCTGTGGCGTTAGGCTCAGATACAGGGCAGAGGCAGCATTACTATCATGGTAGCTGATCTCCAGATCAATACCAGTAAAGTATCCATAAAGGTTTAGTTGATTTGCTTGAGAAAGCTTGCAGGGATGGATAGGAAGGTCCTTCTGTGGGTCAGCTTCTTTCTCTCTGAGGAATAAGTATTTCTCTCTCTTCCTAGGAGGGTGAAGTAAGACAGTCGGGCATTTTGACTAATTGTGTATTCCCATTCAACTCAAGTCTCTCCAGTTGCTCAAGCTTAGCAGATACAGGGATGTGAGAGTGAGTTAGTTAAGGTTTTATCCCAGCTCTAATACAATCTGTTCTTGTAAGCCACTCTCTTTCATGTATCAAAACAACAGCTTGGCCTTTCGTTGCAGGTAAATGTCTGCTTTATTTTTGCCAGTGGAGTTCCCTTTTTCGGCTGTTTTGAATGAGCTGTTGTTGGCATAGTTGGGCTACTGGAAGATAGCTGTTCCAAAGGCTGGTGGACACTTGTTTTCCTAAGACTTTTCAGATGTCTGCAGAAGTAGCTTAATTTCAGAGAAGCTGCAGAGTCTCGGAATTCCCACCAACTTTGCATTTTTCAGTTATTTCAGCTCCTCTTTGTTTCAACTTTCTTCATTCCAATTTAAAATGAGTCCCTGCCCATTGCTGCTTCCAGCAAGATTTATTTTGCCCGCCATCAGAGACCTGCTGTCTCTCTGGTACAGACCTTGTCACAAGGGGCCATGTGAGTGTACTCCAAAGCAGGCTGACTGTGTCACCCCTTGTTTTGTTGTCGTGTGGCATATTTGTAGAATATTTTGAAAAGTTAAATACACAGCAGCAGAAAGAGGACAATTTCATCATGTTCAGTGATGTAAGTAAAAGATGCCATCTTTTCCCTTCTGGGATTAGGTCTATATCCATAAACCCTGTTGAGCTACATAGCCTTGACCTGATTTGTAGAAAAATAACATGTGGTTTTGGCTGTCAAATAGAGGCCAGGGATTTCACATATGTGCATTGTAAACATAACTCTACTGCTCTAGCCAGTGAGCACTCCAATTTTTTTGCGCTTCAACTGGCTGATCTACCTGAAACAATTAACTGTACTGATAGAAAAAGAAGGGAAAAGAAGTTTCAGAGTGTGAAGCTTGGGAATCTTCAGATTAATAAAAGACAGGAGAGAAAGGGGCAAGGTGAAATAAGCTAGTCAGGAGACCTCAGTAATGGATGCAGAAGACCCAAACCTGGCTGCCTCTCCGTTGATTATGTCTGTGCTGTCTCCAGGATAGAAACTTCAAAGGTCTCCTGTAAGCCAAAAGCAAACGACAGCAACTGTGTTTTGCCGTCCTCCCTGTTAGCTCTGGAGTACACACATATGTAGCTCAGAAGCAGGAACAGATGATAAACTATTGTTTTGAATAATTAAATCTTGAGGGTGTGTCTATTGCAGTTCTCTTTAACCTCATTTGTTTACGTTAGAACATTTCCTTAAAGTTTTATGTACATGTGTGTCTGTAGATCAGCTTTATTTTGCGCTGTACGATGGGAACTTCTGGGCATCGCAGTAGCAGTTGGATGCAAAAATCTGGGAGTGCCTGGGATTTAAATGGCTTTGCTTCTAAAACAGAGTTGCTGTCTGCTTTCAAACAAATGTCTGTAGTGATGTTATGATAGGAAATCTACAAAGCTGTTGAAAGAAGATATATTTCAATTGTGCAGTTCTAGTGCCTTGAGAACAGGTAAAATCGAACCATATGCATATTCCTATGCATTGTTAAAAATCTTCTGTTTTCTGCAATGCACAACTTCAATATTTTTCCATTTTGCCTTATGCAAGGCATACACTTTTAAATACCATTGAGTCTGTCAGGCTCATAATACATATGGCTTAAAACTGAAGATCATATTTAGATACAGACTTTTTTATGCAAATGAATGAACTGCTAGAAATCAATAATATTTTTGTGTGTAAACAGAATGCATACATTGCCTAGATTTTTAACCTGATAAATGGCAGACCCATAATAACCTTTCTTTGACTAAATACTTTATTTCTTAACCAAGCATTTCACTTACTGTGATAAGAACATATTTCTAAAATTTTTCCTGTTTGTTTGCAAATCTACTAGGACAACAAACAGGATTAAATCGCCAAATGTCTAATCCACATGCCGGTACTGTGGGGCTGTTGGCTACACAGAATTTTTAGTCATAACAATGAAAGGGCCTTTTCTTCTTTTTACTCTGCTGTTAATCCTGCCAGAAGTCTGTATGCCCCAAATACTTATAATTTTCTTGCATATTTCTGTAGATGTAGGTACTTATATACACATATATCTGTACACAGTCACCAATTCACTTGCCATTCTGGCCTGTAGTCATATTCTATTTCCTATAAGGAAATTGCGTCTTCCAAGGTGCTTGTGGACTCTCAACCAACTTCAAACAAAGCAGTTTACACACTCCAAACAAGCTGTAGTATGAATATCTGGGGATTATTGCAACATCTTCTGTGCTGAGCTGGGGAGAAAGCCAAGTGTGTTTTGAAAGCATTGCTTTTGAGGCTGCATCTGCAAATGAACCTGCTCATTATGGAGAGCTATACTGTACCTGCTCCTTAAAGACAAAGAAATAAATTAGTTGATTGTTGCCAAATTCTTCTAATATGTATATCCCATTCACACTGCAGTTCGAGGGAGTTCCATCTGGGAGAAGAATATAGGCCAGCCAAAATTTAAAATTCCAACAGATTTTGAGGTTGGATTTTTAAATTCAGATTTTTCCATGAAATTTTCTACATTAAACAATAACTTTTTATCCAATTTTATTCTTAATTTTGAGAATTCTTGTCCCCAGGTTAATATTATGCTATTGCTATGTTCAGGTTTTTCTTTTCCTGGCAGCTCTATCACTGTGCAAATTCCTAAAACTCCTAGTTTTACCCAAATAGGCACAGACTAAGAAAATAAAAACATAGCTGTTTGTGCAGTTCCACTTGCAGGCAGCAGACTTTTGGATGGGGTCAGGATTATTTCTGTGTATTCAGTCAGTATCTTGCTCCATAGCCACACTGTGTTGGGAAGCAAGGAAGGACACGTGTTACTGGGAACAAGCCTACCTGCTCTCCAGCCTGGAGGAGGAGACAGGGCTGGGTTTGCAGCTCTGGAGGATGGTACAGGCAGGGGTCTCTCTGCCCCAGTGCCTGTGCACACGTTTGTGAGTGGGCTGTGATAATCCAGCCCTCTATTCCAAATGTTTTGTTGTTCGTTTTTTTTTTTTTTAAACAAGAAGATATTAGCTTAAAAATAGAACTTAAAATAAAGTTATGCCCCATATGATCATATTCAGTGTCATCTGATATTGTAAGATTTAGATAAATGTATGCATACTAAATGTTAAAAGACAATTAACCATAGATTTTACTCAAAATTAGTCAATAATCGGACCAGTGAGAGTCATGAACATTGCATCTTGTTGTGTGGTTCTTCTCTTTGGCTGGGTTTTACACAGTCTGTCAACTGACTTGCAGGCTATACCTTGACCTGTCTAAAATAGAATTAATGTTTAAAATATCATAGGTCTGGTTGAGCCCTTCCTGAGGTCTGATTGGTAGAAAATCAATTATTATCCACAAGGGGACAGCTTCTCGCCCAACTCTGCTCCTTAAGTACATAAGGAAAAAGGAACAAAAGAAGGAGGATAATTGTTACCTTGAATTGATAGTGTATCTGATTGTGATCAATTCTGAGGTGCTCACCGCTTATGTGAATGCCCTTTGGGGTGACTTCATTATCTCACCATCCCCACTAGAATGCTGCAAAAGGTTATGTCTGAAATCAGTGTAAGGATCAAATATAGACATGGGAGAAGCTCAGTGCATTAAGAAATAGATGTAAATAGTTCCTGGAGATGAAGGAAGGCACAAGATACTGCAAAAATAATAATTGCAGAGCTATAGGTATGTGTCAAGGTAACTGTGAAAATGAAGCTTGAGTGGTGTGTGGCATCATCAGTGTGCTATGTGTGAACATACAGGCATACCCACTGCAGGCATGTGTGCGGCCTCACCCACCTTCTCCAGAGACATTAAGATGTTTTTAAACAAATTCCTACAAATTTGGCAGACCAGAGGCCAGTTTCCCCCCATTACTTGGCTGAGAGGCCTCCAGCCCTGCTGGAATGGCCAGCACTTGGAGATTAAAGGAGCTTGTTCCTTTGGTGCCTTCAGCCCCTCGCTTTTCTCCTGTGAAAGCCACTGGAAGTGTTGTCAGGTGTGTTGATGATGATAAATAATAATGGCAAACATACATTAGGAATCGGACCTGGAACTACCAAATTCAGTTTGTATAGACTAACAAATGGCCATTAGACAGTAATGACCTATGTTTGATCCCACAAAACCACTTCCATTTTGAAATGCCAAGGGTAATAAATAAGACGGTGGAGGGCTTCTGAAAGTCAATAAGCTTGGGCTTCATCACGTCAATAAGGTAGGAAATGTTTATCCTTCACAAAACTGCCACTCTGCCTGTGTTAGACTGCTACTGCAAGTGTCTTTTCTGCCTGCACAAGAAGACATCTAGTCTCTCAGGTACCTGGGCTTCGTAAATCCAAGTCAGGTGCTGGTGCAGGTGATGAAAAACTGGAGCATGCCTCCCTCTCGCAGGAACACCAAGGCACTTGGGGCCAGATTTTCTGAGCAGGCTCCTCTGAGCTGCTCTTAGTGCTCAGCTAAGCAGTTTAGCTGCAGATTGGGCTTTACCTGTGAATGTCAGTGTTGTGCGCTACTCTTTTCAGAGAGAATTTGTTCATAGCCACTCAGAAATGGGTGAACAGATGTGCCTTTGTGTTTAGAGGAACTTTGGAAAACTCAGAAAATTGAACTACTTAAAAAACCTGGGTCTTGAACTGGCCCCTGTATTGCCTTTCAACACAGTAGTGTTGGACTTCCAAATGGATCGTTTTCAATATTTTCCTAGGTCTTTTTTTTAGCTTTTTATATTACTAGTTGTTACCGAGGTGATTTTTATAAGCAAAATAATAAGATGTGCTTTAGTAAAGCACATTTTTGTCTTTTAGTATTTACCCTTTTTAAAAAATGAAAAATGAATGAGTTTGTTAATCTGAAAAACTGCTTATAACATGAGCATTTAAGCAACTATATAACTGTAAATATATATTAAAATAAGTTCAACAATTTAAAAACAATTACATATCACTTACAGTAGGCGTCTAATGTATACATAAAGGCAAATACAGATTATATATTTTTTAAATGGATGGAAAAACTATTCCAGCCACTTGATGTGTGAGAAGCAAATGACTGATTGCTTTTCTGGTATTAAACTGGGGGACTGCAAACATTAAAAAAATCACTAGACCTTGAATTATATCAAAATATAATTGGAATAAAATAATTCAGAAGATAATTCAGTCTTGCTACTAATGTCATTTACACAGATAGCAATGCTAATATTTTTCCTTTGTTGTAGACTTAGCCAGTTTAACTGTCTGGGTGCCAACCTGACCCTCTGCACCCTCGACGGGTTCTATTTAAAGGCCAGCTTTTTGTTTTAATTTTTTTCCCATAAAGCAGACTTTGCTCTTGTACATCTCTTCTGTGGCATTCAGAGGAACAATGCTGATCCTGCAACACTCAGAAAGAGATTTTCTAAGATTCTTAGGAATTTAAAGGTCTAAATAGACATACAGTAAGAATTTCCAAAGCACCTAAGAAGCTGTAGTTGCTAAAATACATTTGAGAACCTAGTGTTTATTCATTGGAATAATTCTATATAATTCCTTTAAGGTCATGGAAGTGTTTTATTGAGAAATTTGGAGGCAAATAAGGATAATGTATTGCTTTGGGTATACACTTTACCTTTTGAGCAGTGTTTGTTTCTATATTCTGCTTTCTGTAACAGCTTTGCCGTGATCAAACCTGTTTAATATCTTGCCTGATAACAGAAAAAACAATGAAGTAATCATAGAAAGCAACAATAACCACCAACCTTTTGAAATTTGAGTCCTGCTTCAGTCCCCAGGCTGACTTGCCCTGGAAAGGCCTGAGTTTCAGACTGAGCTAAGCTTGATGCAAAACTGCCCTTTGAAATCCACGTCCCTTCAAGGAGCTCCAAGTTAGGAACATAAAACTCAGCTTCCCAGTATGTGTGGTTGCTTTTGAAAACGCTGAATTTTCAGTCAGCAAATTTCCCTACCTGAAGTATAAACAGATGAATGGAAGTTGTTGTAAGAGCGAAATATTTACTCTCTCTGGTCCTCATCTAGGTGACCCAGAGATCAATGAAAGCATATTGATGTCGTAGGAGGCCAAGGTTCTAAACCACCACGTGTACACTATATGGCAGCACACATATAGATCCATACCCTGCAAACACTGTCCTGTTCCTCACAGATAAAGAGAATATTGTCAGTTAGGTTAGGAGAGGAATGCAACAAGATTTGTTCTTTTGTTACTGGTTTTGGGCGGTGTTTGAGAGGCATGATTTTATCACAGTGAAACTCAGAATATTACAAACTGGAAGAAACATTGTGGTTTCACCCTTTGTTCACTTTATGAAAAACTCCAAGGAGAGTTCAAAGATGGAAAGCTGTGTGAACTAAAGCATAGCTTTTAGATAGGAACTTACGGCTTTACGGCCATCAGTAGTTGAACTGAGGCAATTTGTGCCTGTGTGATAGATCACTTTTTCCCCATTAATAACACTTTAGCACCAAACATTCTGAGCAACAGGACTGTTCTTCTCTTGTGTCTGTCTCCTGACAGCAGACTTTGTGGGAGAAGGAGAAGGGCTTCTCTAGCTGCAAGAATTCAGCAGGAAGCAGAAACTCTTCTGTGTGTTGATAACCTGATACTTCCCTGACTGCTGCAGGATTTAGTAACTCCCATTAAGTTTGGAGGTAAAGATGCCCATGCAGATAATAAGCCCACGCTAACTCTGCTCTATTGAGAAGTGATGGTATAGTCATGAGGTGGAAAGAAACTAAAAGAAAAGTCAACCCCAAAATCCAAGGGCCTGCATTATCTGAGAGCATGGCCCCAAGTTTAAACTGAACATGGTTTATTTAGAATTAGGATTAAAAAGCGGTTTTTAAAACTGTGACAACCCATTTGACATTTGGAAGTAGTTTGTCTTGGCTTGTTTAGACATTGTGTCCTATCCCTGGTAGATTAGTGGGTACAGAGCATGCTTAAGTTGGCTAATTAATTTCAAAAGCAGTGTAGAAATGACTAGCAGGTAATTTAATCTAAAAATAATTAAAACTATTGAAATTATTACATTGTTGTTTAATTAATATTAGTTAATATTGTAATTTTCAGCCTAAATTATGCTGATTAAAGATTTCTCTCATAAATACCAATAAAATTAATTACAAATTAATTAAATTTGCTAAAAGATTCTCATAATGGACTTCCAGCTATTCTTGATTTTTGCAATAAATAAACAGAAGCATTATTAAGTGGTATATCTTCCTGGGGGAGATATTTAAACATGATATGCAGATATTGCAAATGGAAGGATTTCCCATGAAAATAGACACGCTTAATAGCAAAGGCTGGTTTTTCCCTTCTAGTAAAAGGGAAAAAAATTAAAGAGCTCAAAGCAACATTTTTATTTTGTTGTTTGGCAGGACAAAATGCTTTCCATTGTGCTCTCTCCGAGATTCCAGGATAAGTTGACACATGGCAGTTGTGCTTCCTTCTAGTTCCAGTGTCTTGCATTGTCAAGATTGTTTGTAGTAAAGGAGGACACTTCTCTACACTTTGGCAAAAGAAAGTCCACTTGGTTATCCAGATGTGATAAGATTTGCAGTCATGATGAAAGTATTTTATTGTATTTGGGGGAGTGATGTCCGTATTCACCCATCTAGTCACTGGACCAGTTGGGATGGTGCTTTCCACCAGCTTTCCATTCTGCTACAACAGAAATGATGGAGAGCGTGTGAAAACCTGCAAAACTGCATCCTACAAAGAACTTGGTACAGATATAAAAAGCATAATAAAAGCATAGCATTTACTTACAGAAGTGGGTAGTATTTGCATCTCAAACACTTTTGGAAAGGTTGTAAATATTGTTGTTTCTATCAGTAGAGAGAAAAAGACAAAAAGGAAAGACACACAAAAAGTGCTCTGATAGCAAAACCAGAAGCCACAACAAGTTGTCTAATACAACAGCAGGGGATTATGAATGTAGAGTTGCATTGCTAACTTTATTCAGGTATTTCTCAGCTGTCACAAGCTTACAATCCTAGTTTGTTTACGTTAACTCCTGGCAAAGCAAGGAAAAGCCCCATGATTTCTGTCCAATGGAAATTCCCATTTTGATCACTGCTTCCATCTCCAATCACACAAAAGCTGCCAACTATCACAGTGTTTAATAGAGTGAACACCTACAAATAAATTCAATTACCTCAAAATCTTTTACTACTAAAGGAACCCAGCAGTTTGTTTTATGAAATAGCAGCATTTTGTTTGTTTTCTGCAATCACTTCCACATTCAGTTTCCTCCCTTTTGTGGTGCTACACCACAAAGCAGGTAATAACACAGGTGATAAGACCTGTAATTCAGCCCCAGTTTGCACCAGGTTGTTCCCCCTTCTGAATTAGGCACAGTAATTGTAAACTACATTTCCCATGATTCACCCACAGTCCTGCAGCCCTTGAACTCCCCTATAAAGGGAGGAGTAGGGGAGGAAGCAAAGGTGGTTCAGTTGTGAAGTCCTGGGGGAGGCTTCACAGGAGGCACTTGGGCTGCAGCTCCTGGGAGGTGCCAGTCCTGGATGTGATCTACGTAAGGTTGAGTGTTAAAAAAATTATTTTGATATAGTTCCACAAGTCAGAAGGTTTCAAATGTTGCCAAACTGACCTAAAATGAAATTTCCAACATTGAAAATCTCAAAATCTCTTTAGTACATTCAATTTTGTACCCAGTGTGTTTGCCTTTTTTTTCTTGGTTGGATTGCTGTTGTTGGATTCCATAGTTGCTGGGCATGCAGAATTTCCCCTGAAATTAGTCATGGGGTGGTCACAATATGGGCTAGCTTGTGCGTTATTAGATTTTCCTTAACTGGGCTTGATCTTGTGGCCTTGGTGCTCTCAGGAAGACACTTAACTAATGAAATTTAGAAGAAAATATTGTCCGTTTAAATTTGATTATATTCTCTATTTTGTCTAAAATACATTTTTAATTGTACTATTTCTGGGGAGCTAATGAGGGGAAAAACTTGTTTCTGAAAAATGGAATCACAGCTGTAGTAGCAGATAAGGCTGACATTCAGTTCTTAGAAAGAGGCAATCAATGCTGAATATATCAGGTGAGTTCATTTCTCTTGCTCTGCTTTAATAGCTTATAAAGAAGATTGATTAAGTTCTTGTCTGATAGATCAATAATAGAATGAAACTGAGCTTTCCCTCCTTCAAGCCTGGGTTTGTCATATGCTGGGGAATGTAGAAACTGAAGAGAAGTGGTAGTAACTTGGAAAAAAATCCCAAACCCTGGCATTCTAATGAGCTCATTCATTCATTTACTTATGCAGCGTATGAACCAGCAGTCATATGATACCCGTGGTGTGACCATACATCTTGGTTTCTTTCTCTGTACCACTCAGCTATGTTCTTCATATCTCACTACTTTGTGCAGTGATTTAGACTGGTGTAAAGTGTAAGATTTCATAGACTGAGAAAACAAATTTTCTGTGCGTTTGTGATGATACAGGCTTAAAAGGAGCCAGCCTCTTAGGCTCCACCCAGGCATGGTAACGGGTGCTTTTCCTGGTCTTGGGAAACTCTAGAAATAATCTTAGCCTTCGAAATATGAGCTTTGAGGGAATAAGATTTAGTGCAGCTTTCTGATACCTTAACTTATATAAGTTGGGAATGGCAAGAAAGTATCCTAATATTTCAGTTTCCAGCCAAACCAGTGCACTTATGATTTGACTTTTTCAGGTTTTCAGATGTAGCATTCCCCCCCCCCC
>VYZX01016135.1:277542-291068 GCA_013401335.1 Brachypteracias leptosomus | reverse complement strand
GGGAAATGGGAACTATAAACTGCAGCATTTGTGACAGTAGAAGTGTCATGGATATGAGAAATTACACAAGTAGCATAACATCAGTATTTTATTTGCACATATAAACATTTCAGTATCTTCTGTGGTGGCCTGTGTTTTTTATTTACTTTTGTTGTTGTCTTTTTATGGTTGTGTCACACACCTAAACAGTCTGCAGGTCTTGATGTGAGCTGCCTTTACAAAAGAGATGTTCTTCTTTAGCATAATGTGAACGTGAGAGACAATTTCAGCATTTATCTCATTTAAATAACAAAAAAGCCCAGATATTGCTTGTATCTGAAAAAAGATAGTCAACACATGTACTGTGGAGACATCCAGGATGCTAATTATCTGTAGACAGTGCTAACTGTACAACTAGCTGCACAATTCTGGCTTTATTTGTATGTATATACACAGGTTTTTTTCTTTCAAGCACAGTTATTTTAAGAACTCCATACACAATACAGAATCCAGAGATGAAAGCTGGCCAAAGCATTGTGTGTTGCTTGTAAATTCCTGATGCATTGTTACTGTTACTAGAGTACATATTCAACCTTAATCTTATTGATTTATTATTGATTTTTGTTAATAGCGAAGTTTCTTGATGCGATGTGACAGACTGCTTGTATCAGCAATTTCAATTAGATCTCTAAATAACTGATTGTATAGACTGTCAACTTCTGTCTTTTCAAATTAATTTTCACATCTGACGTCTTGAGTATTCATCTGCACCAAGGAACTTTGGCCAGATTTTTTCCAGCCCGACAGTGACATGCAGACGTTGAAAGAAAATGATGTGACCAAGGGAGGGTTTTTTTTTCCCTTGTGCCCTTTGACAGAGACCAGGAGTGATGAGAGGGTCCTGCTTGCACAGAGCTTTGTTCATCTGGTGTCTCTACCAGTGATGGGCAGGGAGAAAAGGGCCAGTAGCTGGTACAACACTTACACTTTACTCTGGGAGTCCCACAAAGGTTTAATGTGCTCTGATAGTACCTGTTTTAAAAACTTGGCATTTACCATTTGCTCATGCTTGATATGCTTGGAAAACTTTACTTAATACTGAAAAACCTCTGCTGTCGGTAAACTACTTTCTTACTTTAATAAGTGTTCTTGACAGGTCATCTCTTCTGACTTAGTATCCTAAGCTTGTCTTGCAACAGCCATTTTCCTGTATTCTTTAAAGAAAACTGACTTAATGATTCAATTGCTTTTCTATTTTTTTTTTTTTTCATTTAAAATAGAGGACTGTTCCATGATTGCTATTCATTTTGTGCACCGTTTGGTTGCTTATTTTAAATATTAACACTGGGGATGTTCTTATGTGAGCATTTTCTTTATTGTTCCAAAATAAATGGTTATTTTCCAAGAAAAGTTGATATTTGCAGATATTCTAGTCTTACTAGGAAGAGATGCAACTCTCTTAAAGATCATTAAGAGAGTAAGAATAAAGGTGCTCTTATTCCATCTGTAGGTTTTCAGTCGTGGATTTAAATTTGTATGTGACTAGAGTCTTAATATCATAATAAAAACAATTGGTGACATTCATTCTTTGGTAATCATGAGACAAAACCACTGTGCATTACACAGTTCCAGAATGGAATCTACCGACCCGTACTGCAGTACTTTCATTATCACAGTTTGCTTTTGTTCAAAGTTGTTTTCTTTTGTGGGAGAAAATTAGGCTTTATATTTCAACCAAGTATTTGAACACAGCAAATATAACATCTGTTGCACAGAAATGCAGTTTTTCAAAGTTATTTGCATTTTCACGCGTCAAGCTTGGTTTCAGGAAAAAAAATCACACTTAATTGTATGATTAATTGCACTGGATGCCTGCAGGGTCACATATAAACATGTATTCCTGAGGTTGTGGTGCTCTAGTTTGAAGTGAGTGAGGTGTGACAAAGATGCACTGGACTTGACTCAGTCTACTCTGGACAAGAGCCCTAAATGTAGAACTGTAGCTTGTCAGTTCCTGTCTGTCATATCAGTAAGAACAGACAGTTCTAGGTTCCTCATCAGGATAAGCTAAGTTGAAGCACTTCAGCCTGCTTTGAATTGGATGAGACCTTGTTGGAAGTGTGAGGTGTATTCACATCTGCTCTTGGCAGTGGTGGTATTTTCAGTGAGGAATGAAAACCTGCCTTCCTCCTCCTTTGGCATGATCATCTACATATGGGAGGAGTTGCCTAGTTAAGGAAGGTACATAACTGTGTGGCGCTCATGGCTTCCCAGCATGGATGCTCATATCTGTGCAGCTCTTTGAAGGTGTGGATGTGGAATCAATGTATTTAGTAAATCTCAGGGAACCAAATTTCTAATAATGGGTTTTTTCTTGGTTGGTTTGTTTTTTCCATATTGCTTTTACTCACAAAAATAACTTACGTGCATTTATTTCCATCACTGCTTGTCTGAGCCTTCGTGACTTCCCGAGGAACCAGAACAATGTTCAAGTAAGCTTTCCAAGTCAGATGATCCTCCTCAGTACCAAACACTGTTTCATCTTATTGTGGAGAGAAGCCTGTAAGAACCACTAATTACATACATTAAAAAACCCCACAACCCTCCTAAATCTGAACTGGAAGTGGAAGACTTCAGTTTGGAAAGGCAAGCCCAGAAAGTGCCAGCAAAGTGCTTGCATCAGCTGCTTCCAGGCAGCTCTAGGCTGATGTGCCCTCCCTTTTAAAAGCATCCATAGGTTAGGCTAAGCTGTACAACATCAGACTTTGGGCACAGTCTCAGGTTTTAGTGAAAGGATGCTTCTGCCAGCTTGGAAATGCTACGAGGAAGTTCAGCAATGCACAGTATTAAGGGGTGTTTGTAACCTCTGCATAGGGCTTGCTACAATATATGCACATGTTTAACATTCTGCACTGTAAGTAATCCCATTGACTCCTAGGAGTGCTCATTTTTGTGAGATTCAGCTTATATGCAAGTCTTGACACTCCTGGCACATCAGATGCTTGCTTTTAACAGTTCCTTTGAAAGCTAATAGAACTGTACTTTGAACTTCACGGTTATAATTTCCTATGTTTAGCTTCTGCAACCCCATGGATGCTAAAAATGATGGCCAGAGACTTACTGGAGTGAAGGCAAAATGCTGAGAACAAGGCAAGAAACATACCGTTTCTTCCTGGAAAAAGTGAGCTTTCTTCTTTCCAGTTAATGCTGGAAGAGAAAATTGGTCTCAGATCCTCTAAGGCTTGGGCCAGATTCTGTTGCCTCTTGCTAAACTTTTGGCTTTAACGGGAACAAGATTTGGCTTACTGTGTAATTTTGAAGTTTCATGAATTAATAATGATAATTTCCTTATTTTTAAAATTGAGTCTTCACTTCACAATATCTATTCCTTTTCCTATCTGAAATTAAGTCCGATCCTGTGCTCTTTCCATAAGCAAAACACCTTCTGAGACTACTTGGAGTTGTGCTCATGTGAGCACTGCATCAGGGCTTGAGCTGTGATACACAGGATGCTTCTGATCCCGTGATAAAACTGACTTGTTACCTGGTACATGGTCTGGCAATATCTTTGTAAATATTGAAATGAAGTACTTACTAGTCCAGTGCCGTGCTTACCATGGGATATATCACAGCTACTCCTGAACCTGTGTCTGAGGCTACTTTATGCATTAAACACAACAAGAAAGTCAAAGGTGTGCATTACATTAAGATAACATTCTTTCAGGGTCACTGAAGGCATCTGGCTGTGCCTTGTATCTCAGGCTGTATTGGAGACATTTATCTTCCAGTAACACGTGTGTGTGTGTTTGCTTTGTTACCTAGTCATAAAGTGGCATTTAGAAATGGTGCTTTCCTATTAGCTGCTGAGGTCATCTAGCTGTACCTGCAGCTGGCTGAGCCTGAGGAACACACGGCACCTTTGCAGCTGCTGCAGGAGATGGTGAGGACATGTGGTGGGTCTGGGATGCAGAACATGCCTGTTGCTGAAGGGGCCTTCTGTGGGAAATAGCTGAAAGAACTGGCAGATGGGTCTGTGACCTACTGAGCATCGGTCCTGTTGTCCCAGTATATGTAGGCAGCAGCAAGATAGCTGCAGAGATGCTCTACTTACTCTTTCTTCTCTTGTCACTAATGTATTATTACCCTGATCAAAGCCTAGTTACTTGAACTTATTCAGAATGTTAATTCTAGGAGAACCTCCTGTCCTGTTAAAGAATCATTTTTCTGCTGCAACCAACCTCAGTTAATAGAAGGGGAATGAATCAAGATTACAAGTGCCTGAAAGGAAAATGCTGTCTCAGGTCCCTATCATCTGCTTCACAAGTTGTTTTTAGTGTCAGGGGGAAGAGACTCTGGTGAGCATCACATTTCTGTATTTTTGATCCACTGGAGATCTTTAAAATACAGAAAGGCAAAGTGTCAGTATTTTGAGAACAATATTAGCGTATAGGACATGTGGCATTGAACAAGATAATTGGAGCTTGAAACCCAAAAAGGACAAGGAATCACAAGAGCCTTCCTTGTTTTCTTACTCAGTTCTGTTGTAATGTGTCAAAAGCAGATATCCTTCTTGTAATAAATGTTATTAGGGGTGACCCGTGGTCAGAGGTGCAAGCTTCCATCTTGTGGGTAATAGTCTGAGCCAACGTGTAAATACAGAGAATGGGCAAAAAGTCTGAAATGCCCTTCCTGCAATGTATATACAGGGCACGGAGATCTGCCACTGTGTGCTGCATGCAGGGTGCTGGGGACTCAAACCCGAGTGATACCTATAGGCCAAAAGGATAGAAGTGCACGATTTTCCTTTTCAAAAGCCAAGATTTAAAGTAGCTTTGTAAATGGATAGTAATCTGTCATGCAGAGGGATGGTTTCACTTGAGAATTCTGTTTAGCAAAATGGGATAGTTTTTTGGAAAGCTTTAAAATAGGCTACATTAGAGTTTAGAGCCTTTTAAGATCCTCTCATTCTTGGTTTTGAGACGCATACAGCAGTCATTTTATTTCTGAAGCTTGCACATTTTAGCAACACCAGCTTTTAATTCATTATACAGCAGTATGGAGCTGTTGAGAGAGACAGAGCAGCTTGATTCATTTGAAATCCTAGGACAAATAGGCTTTAAAAAGCAAATGCATTCATTCTGACACTAATTATGTGTCTTTCCCACATGTCATAGTATCTTGTGTCACAAATTGCTCTCATTTGCTACTCAGTGCAAAATGTCTGAGATGAGTGCAAACCAATATGCTTTAACCAGGTGTAGAACAGGTCTGGAACCTAGGGAGAGTCCAGGAGCCAAACATTGTCAAACTTTACACCAAGGGGATCAAAAGGTCTTTTCAACAGGTATTATTTTTTGCTAGATTTTAAGTACAATTGCAACTTTGTAGCATACAAAATATGCTGCAACAAGCCCAACAAACAGAAATGAGCCCCGAGGTCTTACGTGGTTATTTTTAGAAATACCTAATTTTGGCCAAAAACTGCAGGAGCTACATGGGATGAAAACATATTTTTCCCTGTATGTGAATGCAAAGCATTTTATGTATTTAAGTGAATTAGGGAAAGCTTGTGTTACTGAGCCAGTGCTTGTTGCTAGATAATGGACAAGACTGGTATTGCTCTTCTGTAACTAATCCTGTAATAGTGTCACAGGTTATTTGGTGCCAACTGGTGTTTCTGCTCTCCTCAGGAAAGAGCAGCCTCTCCAGCTCAGAGCAAAACTGCGAGAAATTAGAAGTTGACAAAAAAACAAGAGCAAAAAGAAATCATTAAAATCGATGATAGCTTGTTTTTCATTTTAAATAAACTGCAGCCATGTTTCCTGTGTTAAGCAGAGACATCCTCATTATGTTAGAGTTTTAAGCAGCAAATGTCTTTTCACCTGGGCTGCAGGATTGAAACCTGGCATGCTTTACACGTAATGCAGTTTGACAGTTCATTTGAAATAAATGTGCCGATAACCCTTAAAAGTGGTAATAAAATACTCTTTGCTCTACTGTACAGATGATTAATACCACTAAAGTAATTAAATTCCATTAGGCTGGGGTTCACATACCCAAGGAATTGGTGCCAGGATTTAGCAGATCTCTAGTGAGGACAAAAGACTAATGCCTTTTAAAGCCATGTTTCACAAGGAAAATCCCAGGAAAGTCTATATTAACTTAGGACATCTGCTTGTTGTGATTGTTTGAGCTATTGATGCATTGGATCATTAGCAGGGTAGTGTGAACTACTGTTTTCCTGTTGACAAGGATCTCTCACCAGGAGCTGCTGCTTTCTGCAAAGGGAGAGAAAGCAGAACAGGGCAGCCAAGCTGGGTCTTGTGCATGGGCTTTGACTTACAGAATTATTGCTAACTCTATAGTCTCTGATGGTAGGAAACAGCATTTTGCCCCCAGCCATTTTTCCCAAGATCAGAGCCAAAGTAACTCTGTCTCCTGCTGTTTTGTAGCTGTAGATTCTTAAAGACTGGCATTATTGTAGTCGATGAACAGTTTGCCCCCTTTCAGATGGCTGCAGTAATGACCCACAGGGGAGGCAGTGGTTAGGCAATGCTGACAATGTGACCAGGTGCTGCAACATAAGCATTTCATTAAATATTGAAGCAATGGTTTTCAGTTACAGTGGCAAAAAGGAAATTTGGTCTATGTCCAAATATGTGGCTATTTTTTTTTATTTTTTTTTTTTTCTTTCAACCTCTTCTAATCACATTATTTTTTGCATGACCTTTCTCTTGCTAATTAGCTGCTGCCTTGAAAAGCATTGTGGGTAATATATCTAAGGTAATTCAACATTCCACTTTACACACTGGTAATCATTCTTAATGTATGAATGATTTATTTACTGCGTATTTTTTTGTGATCTTAAAATATGCAAACCACAAAACCCCCCTATCTTTATTATTACCATATTTCAGTTCTACCAAAAAAATGAAAACTTTTTTATTTCTGATTTGAAAACAGCAACAAAAAAAAGACTTGCACTACAACCTGTATCATTTGAATACACACTATTGTAACTATGAGTGCAGTGAGTGTTGTCAGCAGGTGTAAAAGAGGTGTAAAGGCTCATTCCTGCCTTAGATACCTGGGTATACTGCCTGGTGGGTGTTGTAAAATCAGTTACTCTGTATGATCCCAGTAGATAGGATGACAAGATGTACAGTGCCTGCTGGTGCTTATTCACATAAATCTGAGTGTGGGGTCAAACACCACCGTTGGCTAAAAATCAAGGAAGTATTCAACTCTAAAAACACAGCCACTCTTGAAATGTGGAATTGTATTTGGAAAACATAAATTATCAAAACGGTATCAGAAAGGTGCACATGTTCTGCCAGCAACTTGCTTGCATCTCCTGGATTTTTTTTTTTTTGGGGGGGAGGAAACACTTCAGGAGAATTAGNTTTTTCCCTGTATGTGAATGCAAAGCATTTTATGTATTTAAGTGAATTAGGGAAAGCTTGTGTTACTGAGCCAGTGCTTGTTGCTAGATAATGGACAAGACTGGTATTGCTCTTCTGTAACTAATCCTGTAATAGTGTCACAGGTTATTTGGTGCCAACTGGTGTTTCTGCTCTCCTCAGGAAAGAGCAGCCTCTCCAGCTCAGAGCAAAACTGCGAGAAATTAGAAGTTGACAAAAAAACAAGAGCAAAAAGAAATCATTAAAATCGATGATAGCTTGTTTTTCATTTTAAATAAACTGCAGCCATGTTTCCTGTGTTAAGCAGAGACATCCTCATTATGTTAGAGTTTTAAGCAGCAAATGTCTTTTCACCTGGGCTGCAGGATTGAAACCTGGCATGCTTTACACGTAATGCAGTTTGACAGTTCATTTGAAATAAATGTGCCGATAACCCTTAAAAGTGGTAATAAAATACTCTTTGCTCTACTGTACAGATGATTAATACCACTAAAGTAATTAAATTCCATTAGGCTGGGGTTCACATACCCAAGGAATTGGTGCCAGGATTTAGCAGATCTCTAGTGAGGACAAAAGACTAATGCCTTTTAAAGCCATGTTTCACAAGGAAAATCCCAGGAAAGTCTATATTAACTTAGGACATCTGCTTGTTGTGATTGTTTGAGCTATTGATGCATTGGATCATTAGCAGGGTAGTGTGAACTACTGTTTTCCTGTTGACAAGGATCTCTCACCAGGAGCTGCTGCTTTCTGCAAAGGGAGAGAAAGCAGAACAGGGCAGCCAAGCTGGGTCTTGTGCATGGGCTTTGACTTACAGAATTATTGCTAACTCTATAGTCTCTGATGGTAGGAAACAGCATTTTGCCCCCAGCCATTTTTCCCAAGATCAGAGCCAAAGTAACTCTGTCTCCTGCTGTTTTGTAGCTGTAGATTCTTAAAGACTGGCATTATTGTAGTCGATGAACAGTTTGCCCCCTTTCAGATGGCTGCAGTAATGACCCACAGGGGAGGCAGTGGTTAGGCAATGCTGACAATGTGACCAGGTGCTGCAACATAAGCATTTCATTAAATATTGAAGCAATGGTTTTCAGTTACAGTGGCAAAAAGGAAATTTGGTCTATGTCCAAATATGTGGCTATTTTTTTTTATTTTTTTTTTTTTCTTTCAACCTCTTCTAATCACATTATTTTTTGCATGACCTTTCTCTTGCTAATTAGCTGCTGCCTTGAAAAGCATTGTGGGTAATATATCTAAGGTAATTCAACATTCCACTTTACACACTGGTAATCATTCTTAATGTATGAATGATTTATTTACTGCGTATTTTTTTGTGATCTTAAAATATGCAAACCACAAAACCCCCCTATCTTTATTATTACCATATTTCAGTTCTACCAAAAAAATGAAAACTTTTTTATTTCTGATTTGAAAACAGCAACAAAAAAAAGACTTGCACTACAACCTGTATCATTTGAATACACACTATTGTAACTATGAGTGCAGTGAGTGTTGTCAGCAGGTGTAAAAGAGGTGTAAAGGCTCATTCCTGCCTTAGATACCTGGGTATACTGCCTGGTGGGTGTTGTAAAATCAGTTACTCTGTATGATCCCAGTAGATAGGATGACAAGATGTACAGTGCCTGCTGGTGCTTATTCACATAAATCTGAGTGTGGGGTCAAACACCACCGTTGGCTAAAAATCAAGGAAGTATTCAACTCTAAAAACACAGCCACTCTTGAAATGTGGAATTGTATTTGGAAAACATAAATTATCAAAACGGTATCAGAAAGGTGCACATGTTCTGCCAGCAACTTGCTTGCATCTCCTGGATTTTTTTTTTTTTGGGGGGGAGGAAACACTTCAGGAGAATTAGTTTTGAGAGACTGTACTTTTTGCTTGTGCAATTCTTAGGTTTACAAGAAAAGATTATTAAGAGCATTATATTGTTTTAATCTAACTTTATGGCGTGATGCAATACACAATGGAACAGTGTAGCTATGCAATACTATATATGCTATAGCATATATAGTATTGCATAGCTACACTGTTCCATTGTGTATTGCATCACGCCCTAAAGATTATTAAGAGCATTATATTGTTTTAATCTAACTTTATGGNTTTTTTTTTTTTGGGGGGGAGGAAACACTTCAGGAGAATTAGTTTTGAGAGACTGTACTTTTTGCTTGTGCAATTCTTAGGTTTACAAGAAAAGATTATTAAGAGCATTATATTGTTTTAATCTAACTTTATGGCGTGATGCAATACACAATGGAACAGTGTAGCTATGCAATACTATATATGCTATAGCATCTCTTCTAAGCAACTTGACAGCTTTCATTATTCTACCTTTATCATTATTATTGTTTATGAAATTATACATAGATTAAATCACCTAACTGTGCGATTGCTTCACTTTTTTTAATACAATACATGCTCTTTTCTATTCTTCACAATGTACCAAATACATTTCTATTCAGTGCAAACTGTTTCTAGAAATGTGATCCTGCATGTCAAAGCTTTTTTTCATACCTTAAAAATTGTTTACAAAGATGCAGGTGCACAGACAGAAAAAGATTTTTGGAAAAAAATCTTATTGCTCTGCTAAGACCTGTATTTTACATATGCACTGTTAGAGAGCTGAGTAAACAAGTCCTGTTCAAAGTTACAAGTGTTTGAATAATTTTAGTACTTCATATGATGAGATAATATTTTTGTCAGTAGAAGTGTTTAAATTTTTAAGAATCATAGTCCATTTTCATCTTCCTTTCCTTGTAAGGAGATTTTTTTTCTATTTCTTTTAAAGATTTTTTTTTTTTTTAAAGGAAACTATTACAAAAGAGGCAGAGAAAAACTGACGTTTGTATATAACAAGAAGGGAAATAACATATCAAGACTGCTTCAATTCATCAGTTTTCTTCATTATACATTTTAGCTTGTGTTGTGATGCTGAAATCAGCCTATAGTCAAAAGAAGGAAAAGGAGCAGTTGGTTTCAGGATTATGAAATGCACAAGGCAGCATCTTCTATACTATTGGAAAGAGCAGATAAAACTGGTAGTGTATTAAAATGTTTACAGTACAACTATAATAATATTATGTTTGTGAAATTGCTATGATTATGTATCTTAAAATACGCCCTTTTGATAACTGGCCTAGTTCTTCACTTAGAAGAGCAAGCTGAAATTGGTGAAGTGTCAACAGTCAAATCAACAGTTATTTCAGTCAGAGATCCTGTTTAACTACAGGGATTTGAGAATTTCAGAGAAAATGACATTTGCAGTGGCTGTATTAAAAGATGCAATGAGTCCACAGAGGAAGTAGCCTCACAGTGAACTATGTATGGAATGAAAAATGTAGGGTTCAATTCTTGCAGCTACAGAGGTTTTATGTACCTAAAGTTGAACCAAGTTTAGTTCATATCCACCTCTTATGCAAAACAAATTACNTTATTGTTAGATAAAGGGGAGGATTTGGGTTGGTCTTTTCCATTAGTCTGTATAAAATTTACTAGCCATAACTGGGTGTCTGTCTTAATGGTGGAGCTTTGTTATCTCTTTGTTTTGTGGATCTTAAGTTTTTACAAGCCATTACCAAGGTATTTGCACAGTAATGGATCAATCACCCTCCTGTCCACCTGCTCAGAATTATCTATCCTTTTAATATATTATTAATGTCTTTGATTTGCAGAGTGGAAGATTGCAGAGGCTATTTGTAGCTGTCTGTGTTGTACACTGAGGGGAAAAAGAAGAAAAATAAATGGCTTTATAGAGAGACATTCTCTATGAACAAATATTTTTCATATTGCTGGATTTGGGAAGCCAAAAAATTAAATCCAGGACTTTTAAGGACTAGAACTATTTGTATAGTACTTTAAAAAAANGTAGCTATGCAATACTATATATGCTATAGCATCTCTTCTAAGCAACTTGACAGCTTTCATTATTCTACCTTTATCATTATTATTGTTTATGAAATTATACATAGATTAAATCACCTAACTGTGCGATTGCTTCACTTTTTTTAATACAATACATGCTCTTTTCTATTCTTCACAATGTACCAAATACATTTCTATTCAGTGCAAACTGTTTCTAGAAATGTGATCCTGCATGTCAAAGCTTTTTTTCATACCTTAAAAATTGTTTACAAAGATGCAGGTGCACAGACAGAAAAAGATTTTTGGAAAAAAATCTTATTGCTCTGCTAAGACCTGTATTTTACATATGCACTGTTAGAGAGCTGAGTAAACAAGTCCTGTTCAAAGTTACAAGTGTTTGAATAATTTTAGTACTTCATATGATGAGATAATATTTTTGTCAGTAGAAGTGTTTAAATTTTTAAGAATCATAGTCCATTTTCATCTTCCTTTCCTTGTAAGGAGATTTTTTTTCTATTTCTTTTAAAGATTTTTTTTTTTTTTAAAGGAAACTATTACAAAAGAGGCAGAGAAAAACTGACGTTTGTATATAACAAGAAGGGAAATAACATATCAAGACTGCTTCAATTCATCAGTTTTCTTCATTATACATTTTAGCTTGTGTTGTGATGCTGAAATCAGCCTATAGTCAAAAGAAGGAAAAGGAGCAGTTGGTTTCAGGATTATGAAATGCACAAGGCAGCATCTTCTATACTATTGGAAAGAGCAGATAAAACTGGTAGTGTATTAAAATGTTTACAGTACAACTATAATAATATTATGTTTGTGAAATTGCTATGATTATGTATCTTAAAATACGCCCTTTTGATAACTGGCCTAGTTCTTCACTTAGAAGAGCAAGCTGAAATTGGTGAAGTGTCAACAGTCAAATCAACAGTTATTTCAGTCAGAGATCCTGTTTAACTACAGGGATTTGAGAATTTCAGAGAAAATGACATTTGCAGTGGCTGTATTAAAAGATGCAATGAGTCCACAGAGGAAGTAGCCTCACAGTGAACTATGTATGGAATGAAAAATGTAGGGTTCAATTCTTGCAGCTACAGAGGTTTTATGTACCTAAAGTTGAACCAAGTTTAGTTCATATCCACCTCTTATGCAAAACAAATTACCATTATAGGCCAACTTTCAGATAATAGTTATTTTTAGCTTTTATGTGCACTTACGGTTTTATATTATTCTATTTTACATCATACTTTAAATTTTGTGTTATTTTTGTGATTCAGAGCAAGAGTCTTGTTTCAAAACAATGGTTTATCCCCCTGCCCTATATGTCAAAATCCATTCTGGATTCAGCAGGATTAGAGTTTTCCTTGACAATTATAACTTGACAACCACTAAACTCTGATTCACTGCATTACAGCAATGTAATTCTCCTGAAAACAGTTACGTGACTGAAATGAGCAACACTTGCTGTGATTCTTATCCAAATTTCTAGGGTGCCTGTGATTTGCTCTAGCCTTTATCCTTTAAACAATTTAGAGAATGCAAAGACTCGATATTCTCAATTACTGCTCAGTAACTAGAGGACTTCTCTGTCATTCCATCGGGGAAGAAATGTTCTAATACACATATGTATATATAAACATATCTTAATATTTTTAACTCCCCAAGAAGGTGGCATGAAATAAAAAATAAAAAGTTGGCTTCTATGCAAACTAGGTGCTCTTATTAGGGGTTTGTTTGGGGTTTTTTTCCAGAAAATAGTTGAAAAAAAATTTGGTTTGCATTATCAGGTAAAACCAAAGCAAGGAGCTTGTACTGACTGCTTAAACCAGTCCAGAAATCCTCAGATCCACACATCTAACACTGGATGAAATTTCTACCTCTGGTTCTTTAGTTTAATCCCATTCTCACACATTTTACCAGCTTTTTGAGATAATGCTTTATGTGGTGCTAACCACCATCCACCCCTTGGGCTCAACTTCAGGGGACTGGTTAATTTGGCAGCCAACTTTCACTAGCTCCTGGTAATTACAGGCTTATTTCGTTCCTGACAACGTTGTTGCTGTTGACCCTGTGTGTTTTCAGCTATAACATTCAGGTATTACTATCTGGTACCCAAAGCCCCTTCTGTGCTTGGCAAAAATGAAAAATACCATGTAATTATCTTTGAAAAATTTGAACTCACCAGTTGCATCTTTTCCTCTGTTTGAAAGAGGTTGGAGGTGTTCACGCTTAATAAACTTTTA
>VYZX01016135.1:265621-275784 GCA_013401335.1 Brachypteracias leptosomus | reverse complement strand
AGTTGATAAAAGTTTTTTGCCAGTGGTTGGAAAGTTTAACGGAGTGTTTGAAAGTATGTTTATAATATTAGAAAGATTGTTTTATGTTGTTCATAGTCTTTAGTGTTTGACCTTAACACAGTTGCAGGAACCCCTACAGTAACATATTTTATGGAGGATTTTTGCTTTTACCCTTCTCTAATTCTTGTATATTTCCCTTTTTTATTAACTTAACTTTTAGGAAGAGTTCCGTTGTATTTTAATGACTTCTTTATTATATTCAATTGGACCGTGTCAGTGCCCTATTACTTTCTTACATCTCTAAAATACTGCCATTAAAATGTGTATAAATTATGGTGTATCGTTTTGAGGAAAATTACTTATTGCTACTTCTAATAATGAAAATATATTGTACTTTAAATGAGAAGTATCCTTTCCTGAAGCAGCACCCTTTTATCCTGTTGGCATAGAACCTCCTTTTAGAAAAAATGAATCGGTTAATGCAAAAATAAAGGCATACTGATATTATGGCCCTCTCTGATGCCAGCATATCTGTTAAATTTATTTAGAACAAGAGCTTTACTTCTCCTCTTACTAATGTTAGGTGCTAATGTTCCTGTAGAAAATCAAAGTGCATTTTTTATACTTTTACATTGCCATGAAATGCAACCAGATAAAATGAAATCCATTCGGAAAGATTAATGTTACAATGATAATGCACTGGATGAAACGGAGACTAAACTCCTGGTTTTTCTTAAAGCTGTGATCAGTCCTAAGAAGAGGAAATGTTGACTGTTGATATGAGCAAATTTAGCAGAGGAATCAAAACAGTATGTGTGTCCTTCCCACAGCTGTACATGCGGTGTAATGGGAATGACACACGTATATCTCAACTATATAGGCTACCCACTTCCACTAAATGCAAGCTGTAGGATAAATACCCAGTACGTACCCTATTTAATCTATAATGCATCATACAGCATCATATGAGAAATGCACCTTTCTTTTTAGGTAATCACCATGACATAATTTATTTCAAAAGAGATCACAGCGCCCCAGCTGTTACTAGTGATTTAGTAATTGAATCAGCAGCAGCATTTTATACATACTCATATTTATTAAAACCCTTCAGAAGCATTAGAGCACATTTCAGTCCTATGGAATGAATGAAAACCACGTCTTTAAAGGGGCAGTATAGACTTTGTTTTATGTTTATTGGGGACTGCAGTATGGTCAAATGTCATAGCCAGTCACAACTGGCTGTAACTCAGGCAAATAAAACGTGCATATAGCCCTCTACCCACACCATAATATACCTTCTTTCATCATCATCACTATTGTAATATTCCCACATGCCATTCTATGTAATGAGCTGAGCATGTACACAGGTACCTGGATAATATGCAGGTGTATATTTTTAATATTCACTCATGTTTGTATCCCTCTATTGAGCACTTAAACAGTATTAAGGCTGTTGTAATATTTTTTCCTGTATTACTTCAGCAACATCTAGATTTTTAAACCAAAGTGGGGGTTGATTGTCTTCTGTGCAGTACATATGTGAGGAGCTGGTTCCTGCTGTGGCTTCTTTGTGGCAGGAGCATAACTGGCAGCTAACTGGTTTAAGAGGAGGCTTTCAGGAAAATGTGTGCATTTCTACAGCAGGACTGGTGCTGTAGGTGTCCTCTGGGTGTGAGAGATAAAGGAAATGACCTAATCCTTCCATTAGATGAGCTGATATAACCAAGACAAGAACATGTCCACTTCTTCAAACTGTATCAGCTGGTCAAATAAAACACATTATTAAACATGGGGGCAGAGAGGTATGTGAAGGAGGAATTGGAGAGAGGAGATTGTGGCCTTGCAGTCGGCGAGTTGTCATGGCCATCAAAGCTCCAGAGGCTGCCAGTGATGCACTAAAATGTGAGTAGATGGATGGGGAAGAGGCAGAGTTGTGAAGTTCCATCAAAGAAAGGGCAAAATACTTTAATTTCTGGTGATGATGCCAGGGAAGCTACCGAAATGATTCAGAGAAAGTCTTAATGAGTTCATAATGATGAATAAGAAACATGATCTTCAATGCCATGCTTGAGGGTTTTTTCAGGATTTTAAGTACTCTGGGACTGGGTGGGAGTGGCCCAGAGATGCTGGAACCCATTGCAGTGACCTGAACCCTGTGGGACTGCAGAAATGGCAAATGTGGGCAGTGACTTCAGATCTGGGAAACCTCATCTGGGTGCTCTCAAAAGGTGCCACTTCTCTCAAGTGCTGACCCCACCTCAAAACTTACGAGCAGTAATAGCTTTTTTTGATTGTGCCCCTAAAATTTGAGGTATGCAAAATCAGTAGCCCCTTTAAAAAGGTTTAAACCAATACTGTGTTAGCTAAGACTGAGGACGATTGAAATAGCAATCCGGAAAGCAATGTTGTTATTTATTTTACAAACTAACACCCCAGTGTATGCATACGTATATACCTACGCACAGATGTATCATTTTAGAGTCATCAAAATTTTATTTTCTGCCCTAAATGCAGCATAACTTTGCTTACTCTCATAAGCTCTTCTCACAGGGACAAATGCTGCTTTCAACCAGCAGGCAAGCCCTCTCTAACAGCAGCCCTGGGGGGCCAGATCCTACTGCTCTTTCTCTGGGAAGATCCAACATTACTTCATGAGTGGTCTGTTTTAAATGAATGGACTTGTCACGCTCCCCAGAATGTGCTGAGGGCACCTCCTTTTGTCTCCAGCCTGTGTTCTGGGTTGGATCTGTGGTGTCCAGGAACACTCATCACTTCCTGACCTGGCTGTCTTAGATACACCCAAAATGATGTTAAAACCACAAGAATTGCATAGCAAAACTGCCACAAACAACCATGCATGGTCTTTACTTCTAGGATTTTTTTAACTTTCAACGCTATAGGTATCGTGACATAAGCCAGAAATGGATAATCAGCATTTCAATGGTTTGTTGTGATGAGGTATGTGACAAACATGAGATAGGTATAGTGGCATCAAACAAGTTTTGAGAAGTTGCTTCAATTATGATCAATTATGTTGTGTATGTATATATTTTGTATGTATAATATATATTTATAAAACCTCATCGATTTTAAGGCAGGTGTTACCTTTAATTTATTGCTAGATAGAAAGCAGACTTATTTTGTACTCGGAGGATTTATTCAACTTAACTCTGTAATTGCTAGCAATATATGAGCTCATTAGATTACAATTTAGTACAGTTAGCACCAGCTGTTAGGGAGTTAATGGCAGAAGTGGTAGAAAATGACACATAGCACATCATACATTTAACATGGAAATAATAACATGAAAAACTTTTTTTGAGTCATTGTCCATATTAAATTGTAAAGTATCATATAGTTATTTTATCAGTGTGACACCTAAAGGAGGACTCTCTTGCTTTGACAAGGAACCCTGTTTGACAGGAAAGGCTCTACCTTAAATAACTGCACTCCTTAGGTGGTGTTATAATTTTACAACATGTTTTGAACCAGTTTGAAAGTAGCAATTCTTACAGAATTTTTCAAGGCTTTGTGGCTAATATGGGGAAAAGAAAATAATGTCAGTGGGGGCTTTGTTTGCTTTTTCCTCTTGGCATACTAAGGTATGATTGGCTAATGACCGTGGAAAATGCATCCATCACAGTGCAGGGAGGTGTTGAAGGATGGCCAACAGTGGGTTTGTTTGGGAGGAGCATGCATGTTTACAAATGCTTTAGGTGAGTGCTTAACATTTAGATACTGACTTCAGTGTATGTATATACATCAGATGAGCTAAATTTAAGCACTTAAAATGCTATCTAGTGTGGGAAGATATTTGTAAGGAAAAGCTATTTAAGCAGAAAACAAATGTTTTGGTTTTGCAGTCTCTTCTCTCTTCAAAGTTGTTAGAGATGGTTTATTTTTCTGGAAGTACTTAGTCATTCAGTTGAACTATCTTATTTCGTTTCTCTTTTTTTTTTAACTTCTTATCTCTTCTTACCCATACCCTGGAGGTATTTGAACTACTGTGAAGTGAGGGGTCTTATATTGCCCTGAATGTGGTAAGATTTGTGACTTTCCTAATAGTTTGTGACAGTATATACCACATCCATGGCCCTTCTGCCAAAAAACCTGGGTTTTCCTGTTCACAGACATCACTGTTGTTGCTTTAAAATTTTATTACTCATGATAGCATTTGTGTTGTTGGGAACCTGAGCATTAAAAAATTATGAGGTAGGGCTACAAATCATCTGATTTTTTTTTTTTTATCATTTTTTATTTAAAATGAGTACATTATCAGTGGTTTTTTCGTTTTTTAACCTTCTGAAAGATATACTTGGGACATTCAGCTCTCCTAGCTGAAAATGAAAAAAGTTTTTGTTCCTTTTTTTAAAGGAAAATTATAATCTCTTGATAATAAACAGACTCCAGTGGGAAAACAGGTCAATGGGATATTTTGCAGAGGGCCACCAGCCAGGTCCTGCCTATGCTCAAGCCAACCGTGTTGTGAAGCAAATGCTGTGAAGCCCACAGTTTACTCACAAGAGTTTACACCAATGTGTTAATTAGGAGAGGTCCTGTTTGGAAAGGACGAGTATTCTGTGCAGTCTCAGCCTGAGACATCATGGTAGGCCTTGAAGATCCAGGCTGAGACACTGAATTTGACTCACTCCTTAGAGATCTGGGATGCTACATTGCTACATTCGTACCAGCTTGTCCTCCGAGCAGGCACGCTGCCGCGTTCAATACAAGCTGGAGATTTTTCCATATGAAGAAGTTTTCAGTGACATGAAGTCATATCATCAGAATTAAAAAATGGTCCTTGCCAGAGACGGAGGGGTTCAGTTTGGCTTCTGCAAAGACAGATTTTTAACTATGTTTTAATTAGCTTAGTACATGTTTTCATTTATCACATTGTGCCGAGTACATCTAGTATTAGAGAACTGAAGAACATGCTAGGAGATTGCACTTAGGTTAAAACAATGAAAAGCTAATTAGATGAAATAACTATAAAGTATTAATATTTATGTGTTGTATTATGTAGGTTATGGAAGCTGGGTTAATCTAAAATGGCGCTTAATAGAATTGCAAGTGCTGTCTGACTCCTTCATATGCTGTATGGGGAATCGACAAGGGATTTTGCTGGAAATCCAGGAAATCTGCATTAAAGTGTAATGTTTCCTGCTGAGGGAGATCCTGTAAAGCAGGAGGGGAAATGCCCAATACTTCAGTGCCACTCCCTGTCCCTTACATGGGACCACCATTCCCTGCCTGGCATCACTGAAGACAGTGAGAGTTGGGGTTTTAGCAGCAGTGAGAACTCAATGAGTAGGGAGGTGGAAAAGGATCATCTCTTTATATTTACTGGTTACAATTATTCTGGATGGACTTCCATTGATGCCTTTGAAGTTACACCAGACATGAATTTGCCCCAGTCTAACCCGTTTCCAGCTGGAAACATTCATCTCTCTCCAGCTCTAGTCCTAGTATGGCTACAAACAGTGTGCAGGAGCCACCTCCTATTCTCCAAGGCTGCAATTCTGCACGTGCAATTACAAATCTTCTGGGTTTTCTGGTCTGCTTGATTGGACTTTTGTACAATCAGGTATCAAAGCTGGTTTGCATTCTTGGCTCTATTTTGAGATGAGCACTCTGTGAATGGCTCTTCCCATCACAGGAAAGAAACTGCTAAGGCAGGGTTTTGAAAATTTCATTTATTTTTTTTTTTTATTCTGTCCCTGATCCTCATGGCCTGTACTAACACTTGCTTCTCCTTGTCACAATTCATATAGAAAACTTCAGCAGTGTGGAGGACTTTGTGTTGATGTGGGCTGTGGGCCAGTCTCATAATTTACCAGTAAAGTATTCCCAGTCATGGATCGTGCTTCTCCCTTGTTTGAATTCTTATGGTTGTGGGTTGTTTGGTGTGTGGTGGGGTTTTTGTTGCTTGGGTTTTTATATAGCCATATTTTCCCAGATTACTAAAGGCTGAAATTTTTCCAACTACCTGTAACCCAGCAGGTTGTTTTTATTCATCTTCAGAAAAAATACTGGAGGTGACATCCAGATCTCCTTTACACTTTCTGACCGTCTTGTTCATGAGAATTTACATTAAAAAAGAATTTAAAAAAACCCCAACCCTTGCTTTTTCTTGTTTTGGTGATGCAATTCTGACCCTTGAAATAGGGCCGTTTCTGTAACTAAGTGATAGGAGTCTGACTTCAGAAATTTTTTTTCCTCTTGCTTATAAGAATGAAGCTTTTGCTAGCTCTAGTTAGGCGGACACTGAGTATGTTTGTATATAAATGGATTCATTGCTATTCATGTTTTCAGATTCTTGAGCATTTTTAAAAGATGTTGTGCAATATTCCTTTGAAGAAATAGCACTCTCAATAAAAATGTTGAAGCTATAAATGGAGATAATCTTCCACAATTCTTGTTTGAAAAGCACAGAGAAAAGAACACTGTGTAAATGCAAGGATGTCTCAGACCTTTGGATTGCCTCACAGCTCGGAAACCTTTACCTCTCTAAGGCAGCAGCAGTGATTTGGAAGGGTATTTTAATTTTTGGCATGCACATCATCACACCAAGTGAAGATAAAGAAGATTTAGATCTTGGCTATTATATTCTAAGCAGGCTACCAGCATGTCTTTGTGAATTGGGTGCATTTTGAATTGTCTCCCTGCCAACACGTATTCCAAGCATTTATAATATTTCACTGATATTTGTAAAAAGTAATTTTTTTTTTTCTATTTTGCTCTAGAAAATTTCTCCTCTAAATTATTTTTTGCCTGCTTCCATTAAAAAAGGATGGGAACATTGTTTTGCAACCCCCTGCTTGTGATTGGGCTGATAGTATAATAAATAATATTATTTTAAAATTTTTTTAACAGGCTATAGGATAATTTTCTTGCACTGTTTCTTAGGAGACAATTAAAATATTACAAATCACAGTAATAGAATCTATGAATTAAAGAAGTTTCTTAAATATAGTTCCTAGCTTGCATTTAAAAATGCAAACCCCTGATTTAGTTAAAAATACATGTCTTGGGATGCCTGTTACTTTAAACTTTAAGCACTAAATTATAGTAGACCTGCATATATACAATATATGGCTTTTTGAGGCAGAGCAGAATCCTATGTAACTATGTATTCAAAATTATTCCATCAAATTATTTTAAAACAATTAGATACCTAAGCAAAAGTGTATGCATGTGTTTGAGCATGCATGAGTGTAAACAGCATCTGTAAGCAAAAACAATAAGGTGCATATATGCAGACTGGAATTTTATCATCAATATTCAGATTATAATCTGAAATGTACATTATGCAAATATATATGTGTATTCTATATGAGATAGAGAACAGTTTCAGTATGAAACCAAGCATATGGCATCTCAGTTCTGCTTAATATTGTCAGGCTCAGGAGTTAATTTAGGACACTTGATGTGAATGCTTATTTTTTTTGCTTATAGCATGTCACATTTTGGATGATGCAGAACCACATCGGCAGAAAAATACCTCACAACGTTTGGGATATCTTTGTCAGTGGGAGTTGTGTCGGCTAATAAAGAGTGTGTGTTTTGGCCCTAACTCTGTTAAAAATAAATCACATTTTTTGTCTAATGTAAAATTAAAATGAATAAACATCATAAAGCTGAAACCTATCCTAGTGGCTGCTTGAAAATTCCAGAGATGTGGCACTAGGGAGCGACCATCATTCCAGTGCAAAATGTGCCGAGCTATTTTCAATGGAAAATGAAGAGCAGAAATAGAAGACTGAAATAACAATAGGCTGATTGCTTTCATTTTTTGTGTGTAGTTTAACATTGCATTAAAGAGAACAACTGAGTTTCTACATTTTTCCTATTTTCTTGTCATGGATATATTAGCATTACATGATGCATACTAATTATAAAGTTGGCTGTAACAAGAGTTCCTCTTGTGAATCCATTTAAGAACTGATTGTTTACTATCTTTTTCTGTAAGTATAAAATTTTAATTATGCCACTGACAGGAACTGTGCGTGATACAGTGCTCTACATTTATCACTGGGAGAGGGCCAGTTGCAGAGCTGTTTGACTTTGGAGAAATCCTGATGCGCTTGCAATGTTGAGCAGCAGGTGCCACATTATTATGTACAGAAAAGCAATTAGGAAGCATATTGGATGAATGGGGAGTGCATTAATATTAGCAAGTACATTTGTCAGTGGTTTTGATGCGAGTCTTTTTCTTTTCTTTATGCAACATTAAGATTGTGGCTCTCATAAATTCTCCCCTTAAATTGCCATCTGTTCCCTTGTCATGCAGTAGTGAGGTAGAGAAAAGTTTTCTTGACAAAATGAAAAGAATTTCTTTTATTTAAAGTAGGAGCAAAGGAGCCTACACAAAGTGGGAGAATTGTAGGTTATGCAATTGAGCTTTGTGTGTGTTAATGTTACATTCAACAGTAATTACTTAACTATGGAACAGTTAGGATCCTTTTTCCCCTTCCCCCTTCTAGATCTCAGCTTCTTCAATGATTTTGTGTATTTTTAAAATATGGTGTGAAACAGTTTTAAGTAAATTGTACAAAACGGCTGACAGCCCAACCCGGGTGTCTGCGCTCCAGGGTTTTTGTAGGGATCAGGAGTGTGCTTTTGGGTGCATCTCCTGTTGGCCCCACAGCCCACGCTTTGGTTCACAGTGCAGAGCAGGTTGGACCAGCCATGAACCACGTGAACCTAAGCACAAAGGTCCGCTCTGCATGTGCATGTATTGCTAATGGACATTCAGTTTAGGAACCAAGCAGCTCTTGAGTAAATGCCCCCAAATGCGTGCATCAGCTGTTGCACCCCAGAGAGCTGTTTTTTGTGGATTTCTAGTGATAACCTGCTAATGTAGATGTGGCTGCCATGTCCCTGTCTCGAAGACATTACATAAAGCTCTTCTGATAACTTCTGTGGCTATTTTATTGGAGCAGTCCATACAGCAGAGAACATCTGACAATGTTCCAGTGTTGTCATCTTCAAAACCAGGGAGCCAGGGGATGTAGAGCCATGATCAGGCTTTGAACCAGCGATGTCTCAGCAAACTGCTCCAAGTCTTAAGTTGCTGAACTTTGTATCAAACACTATTTATTTTAAAACAGGCTTTATTTTATGACAATTTCAAAACTTCTGCCTATAGTTCTGGCAGGGATATTTGTCTTGAGGGAAGATTGGCATGTCTCAAAGTAGCTGCCTTAACAGAAAGGATGAAAAACATCAAAAAGGAAAGGCAGAAAGCAATCTTTAAAAACGCTGACACAAATTGTGCTTTTATGGAGGCATGCAGGGAAGATCAAGTCTATCTGGGTTCCTTTTTCCTGAAAAATAATGAAAGAGGGAATACCGCTCTCCAACGTATATTGTTTCTTTTGCCTTTTGCTGTAAATATATTGATTTTAATGATTGCAGATTGATGTAAAACTGGTTGCTCATGGCCTGGACAGGACAAAACAGTGCGAAGACTTATTTTCTGACAACTGTCATGTTCATGCTCTGGTTCAGTCGTGTGTGTGTGTGTGTGTGTGTTTGTATTGATGGAGGGAGTGGTTCAGCCTGTTTGGGCTACCTACTTGATTTCTGTGTCAAGCAACATCTATGGGGAACAAATCCCTAAAATATGTTAATCAAAAAGTGTGGTATCAATTCTGGCAAGCAAATAAATCAATCCTCCTCCTTAGCCATGTCAGAAACAGGACTTTAACATCTTTTCCTTCTTTCCTTGTCTCCCTGTTGAGTAAACTCTTCAAAGCCCAAGACAATCTGTTTTAGAAATACAATGAAGTGAAGAAGGAGCAGCAGGAGCTACAAGTGGTGGCAGCAGCAGTTCCAGTGATACTTTATAGAGCTGGATCATGACAGCCAGCATGGCTGATGACAGGATTAGCTCATCTGGCAGGCGGTCAGAATAAATCGTAGAGGTTTTCTGTGAGACTAACTCTTTGGCTGCTCCTTTACTATTTCTGCTCTCTGCTTGGCTAATCATGAAAAACCAGGTTGTTCTTCCTATGTGGCAGACCCGTTTGATTTCTGTCTCCCACATGTGGCTGTGGGCCGTTCTGAGAGAAGTCCCTGTCCTGGGATCTATACTGCCCTATACTGTTTTCTTGTGAAACAAGAGTTTGTATCTTTCTGCCTTCCCCCCCCCTCCCCCACCT
>VYZX01016135.1:245194-265605 GCA_013401335.1 Brachypteracias leptosomus | reverse complement strand
CCCACTATCATCTTTATCTGTAGTCACAATTAGTCTACCTCACAGGTTGTTTTTCTAACACATCCTTGATCACCACTTAATCTTTGCACACCATAAGGCTGTTCTTCTGTTCCAAACTGTTTTCCCAACAGCATCTTTCTCTTGTGCTGATATGCACTGTTTCTTTCTCTTGTGTCAATATACAATAACAGTTCTTGTTGTTTGCATTTGCATTCCTATTGCTCTTAATAGCATTGTGAAGATCTGATTTCTGTCATCTTCTGCAGTTGCTTTTCCCTCCTGTTTCACAGAGCATACATAAGCTTCCTGATCTCCCTCCACTGCCAGAATAAACCTCTCCTACTAGTTTCTGTATTTTCCTCGTACCCGGCACACTGCAACCCCTTCAATTCAGATACAGCTCATCATACATGAACAGATTGCATCTGTTCAAAAACAGAGCCCCAATCCACATAGTATTCATTTAAACAGCATTGATAGTAGTGAATTCATTTGAGATTCATATGGATGTCATATCCTGTGAGTTACAGTGTAAGCATCAGTTAATGGACACTCGCAGTAAAGTGTTCCCTATCAAATAATACATCACCCAGCTACATGAAGCAGTTTATGGTTGGTTTGGTTTTTTTCCTTCTATGATTTCATCATGGCTGAGGAAGGCATCTAACAGTATGATTGCCTGGCCTTGTAGGATATTTCTTTAGCAACCAGCATTGGTTAATGTTTTATTGATGTATTTTTAAATAATTTATCTTTAAACCTTTGTTTAATGGATGTATTTTTATTCAGAATTTGATACCAGAGAAGGTAGGTCTGACAGTTCGTGTTTGCACTCTGACAATATTTCTCTTGTGAACTTTTTTAGCTCTCTTAGATAAACAGTAATTTTACATTTTTTTCCATCTCTATTTTTAATTACAGTCTATCATTTCAAGTGCCTTGTATTGATATTTAACAGATGTATTAGGCAATGTGAACAACAGTTTCTTTTTCTTCATCTGTATTTCAATTTCCACTAAATAGGATAAATATAAAAATAAGCAGCAGTTGCTAAGGGCACTGTCATTAAAATCCTAGGCATCTCCTGCAAAAGGTTTTAATGCTAATAGTGAGATGTTCCATAGGTGAGACTTTCAAAAGCAGTTGTTTCCCAGAGCCTATTCTCACTGAATTGTGGCCAATGCTAGAGAGCTCTGATGGTGGTTAACACTTCAGACTTGTTGATTAAACTATATTCACAGCTTTTTTGGGTGCTGCCAACTTCTGGATTATGTGGTAAGCATTTATCCTTCTGTTAGGCAATGTCCCCCTTGCTTCCCAAAGCACCTTCACTGGTTCTGCTGCACCAGCTATGGAGAAAAGCTCAGCCGTGAGATGTGGGGACCGTGGGGTCTCATCCATGCAGTGAGATGCAGAGGGGCTTCTGCTCTCCCAAGGAGCTGGGCACAGGCTCAGCTGGGACATGAAGAGAAGCAAGTTTGTTGTCTATGCTCCCTGGAATTCAAACAGCTAAGTGAAGCTGTATTGGTTAAATGGATTCCCACAAATAGACAAGATGAGAGAGAAATATACTGAGTATCTTCTAGAGGAGGAAATCTCTTCCTTGGTGATACAGATCTGAATTCTCAGAATGTTTTCGGCCTTAAATACATCGAGAGTAAACTGTATTCTGTATTTATTTACACTTACAAGATTCTTGTGCTTTGCCAGTGTTCTTGCTAGGCTTCCCTGTATTCAGCCTTCTGAACATTTCAGGCAGTATTTTAAATACAAGTAGGGAGTTTAAGGCTGAACTGATAGTTTGGGCATAGCTTGCCATTAAAATTTGAACGTGCACCTATTATCCTCTCTAAACTTAAATTGAAACAAATTTAAAATGTGCTGTCCAGACTGTATTTTTTGCCATATTTTATTCAGTATAAAAATAGCGTAGACATTCACCACATCATCTATTGTACAACTTGGCTGTGTTTGAACTAAAGCCCCACCATCTTAAGACAACACTTTGATGTGGGTGTTTCTTTAAGTCTTAAAGGCGCACACTGCACCATCAAAGCTACATGTGAACTTTAGGGTATTTACCTTGCTTAATGAGAAATGTTTTCCACATTTTTTCACCGTGACATTTTTGTACCACACAATGTTTCTGCGTCGTCCTTTTCTATTTAAAATTTAAAGAGCTACATTTGGGAGAGGAACAATGTAGGTAAAAGAGACCCCTGGAGTGTGTCTGATGTGATAGTTCTCTTCTGTGGCACCATTTTTCCTCCTGCTGTGGGAGAGCTAAATGATAGTGCCTTATACCTTACTGAATAAAGCCTAACACTGTTTCCAGCTGTGAACATGTGATCAGGTTTTGTGTTTGATTTTTGCACACAAGTATACTACTGCCAGCATACCCACACGCTCCTATGCAAACACTCCGTGTGGGAATTATTGTTGACTCAGTCATTAATCTACCCTCAATTAATCATATTAAGTATTAAGGTGCCTTTCTGCGCAGAGAGGTACGACAGCCTTTTCTGCTGTAACTTAGTGGAGAACTGCTACACGACCAATTTACTTTCTGGCTAAAGATGTTGAAAGATGTGTTGAGAGATGTTGTTATATGAAAACTGAGCAGAACACGATTGTCTGATGCTGAAACCCTCTGAGGATTACTCTGTAATCCTATTGATATTGTTGGGAATAATGATTCTAAGACCCAGCTCCTAATTGTTACATATATGCCAAGAGTAACATAACGTTGATTCTGGTCTTTCATGGGTGTTTTGTTTGGTTATTTTTAAATGCAGTTTCTTTTCAACACTGCTCGTAAAACATAATGTTCATTCTCTGGACAGAGCTTGACTTTTATTTCCCTGCTATTATGCTGACCATGCCTACATTTCTTACTTAACCAAAACATTAAACAAATTGAAATCATGCCTTTTGTTTTTACCCCCAAAAAGATCTGTTGTTGTGAAAGCTGAAGATCTGCACTTGTATTCTTCAAGAGTGTGGCATGTCATGTTGTTTGTTAAACACCCAGAACTCATAATATCCTTCTCTCTGGCTCACTGAACAGCAGAAAAAAATGGGTCCTGAAGGAATACATTCAGAGACAAAGAAGAAAAGTTATTTTATTTTTAGTGATCAGATGGCATAATTGTTGGTTGGCGTTAAGTGGCTCTGAATATGAGGGGAGGGAGGATTAATTTCTGAGTAAATGAGCAACATCTGAAATCACCAGAGGGGCCTGATCCTTTTAGCACCAGTGATGGTACAGTTGTGCCATGATTTTTTTTATTTCTAATTATTTTTTGTAAGAAAAGGAAGAGCTATTGGCTGTCATGAAAGACTTCTGCTCCTCAGGGTGAAGCAGCTTGCTCCCTGCAGGCTCACTGGATCCCATTGAGTGTGGCTACTTGTGCTTTCAAGACTGTTTGCCAAGCTTTATGTTATGCATTTGTAGACAAGACACCCTTGAGTTCAAGTAATGCTGAGAATGTGATGGATCCCTGTCAACAGAAGACAAGGCAACTCACAGTAAAGGAGAAATGAGGCTCATAGTTCATAAGTTCAACTTGTTTTTGTGGTGCTGGCCATTAGCATTGGTTAAGTGTGGTTTTTACATTTTTTGTGCTGTTTTCCTTCTGTTACATGATGAGGATGCATGGTTTTGAACTTTGCAGCAAATTGGAGGTGGTTGTAGGGGTTGTATTTTCAAATTGAAAAGAGTCTTTGCTTTTGTGAGAATCTCCAGATTTGGAAAGCTATGGATAGAAGTAGCAAGTGTAAAATGGTCAGCAGATCCACAAAGGTAGCAGCAGCAGCAAGGAGGTAAAGTAGCAGCGATCTGTAGATGCCTGTCACAGAAGAGGCTGCAGTGCTGCAACAAGGCCCAGGTGAACCACACCATCCCCACATCCACTTTGGACATCTGCAGGACCAGAATCTCCTCTTGGAGAAGATGGAGCCAGGTAAACAAAACAAAATGTGGCATGAGCCCTGTAAGCCACTGACCAACAATGTCCATCCTCCACTAATGAAATGGATTAAATATTCCTTCCACCTCAGCCCAAGGCATGTATTATGCAGTTCAGGCACAAGAGGAACTAACAATACAAGGAACAAGCAGCTCTGGCAGGAGCTCAGACATTTGAGAGGATTTGGAAGGATTCTAGCAGAAAAATTAGAACTTCTGGATCTGGATTCGGTCACTATTAACATCAGCATCAAGACTCCTGCTCATTATATAGGAACTGAATCACTCTCTTGACCTGTTTGTAGCTGTCAGCACTGCCTGCGTCTGGCAGATGCAGTCTTTATAGCAGCAGAAGAAAGGTGATTTCTACCAGTCTTGCCTCTGAAGAAAGCAGGAGCAATGCAGCCCAAGAAAACAGTGGCAATGTTTGTATTCATAGTAATGAACTGGAATGTAGTGGAGGAAACAAGACAGATGTTTCAGGAGGGAACACCAATTGCTGCATAGTCAGAATTAAGTGTTTTTCTTCCTTATGAAAATGCAGTTGGCTGCAATTTTATTCTTTGTGTACTTATGAAAGACACTATTCCAGATTCCTAGGCTCTTAGAACTACCAAGGTATATATAAGAACATCATTAAAAAAAAAAACCAAAACAAAACCCTACTTTTTTTTATCCTTTGGCTAAGAGTAAGTTTAGTTTTCTTGCTGGTCAGCACAGAATTCCCTTGTGTGGAGCAGCTGGGTTAGGCTTTGCACCTTGTGGCCAATTTTTGATGCATGGTACCTTGTTTTGGAGTCTCCTGAACATCTCTGGTGGGGTTGACTAGAGCTGCTGTCACTTGTCAAGCCGCTTGGGCTCCAAAGTGGGTATCTCAAGGTACTAAGTGCTTAAATAAGCACTTGGTGTGCAGTCACTTTCTTAGATGCGTGTGCTTAGTTGCAGTGAGTAATATCATACGTGGATGATAACAAGTTCCTTGCCCTTTAGACGAACTGTTACACATGTCACTGTTTCAAAAATTTTTGTGTGTTTTCCCAGAAAGCAAGGGAGCAGCACTTCTCTTTGTGAGTTTTGGAGGTCTCCAGACTGCAGTAGATCCACATGTGCAGTCATGGCTTACCATGTAAATCCAGTTTATTGCGGAAATAGTGATACTTTAATAATTACTTCAGAGGCCCTCATAAAACCTCTTCTGAAGTCTTCATTTAAAGCAAGCACAGTAAAAAATGGGTTTCTTAAGGAAATCAGCACCTTAAGGAAAAAAAAAAGGAAAATCCTGTCTGTCAGAACCCAGAGCATTAATTTACAGCTTAGAAGAATGATTGTCTGGTCTGCACATGTGGAAAAAGGCTTCAACTTGTGTGTGGTCACTAATGGTTGGCGCCTGATGACTTGACTGAACTTTTTGGAGGGAGTGCTTAAAACTGCCTCCATTTGGAAACAAAGTCCCATGTACTGACTGACAACTAAAGAGTTTCCGTTGTCATCTATTTCCATAAATAACATATGATTAGCAATCTTTTTTTTTTTCCCCCCTAGAACTTTTGAAGAAACCTTTAGTAGGGAGCTTTCAGTTGCTGAAATTTATTCATTAGATTTATTTGCTGGGTTTTGCTCTAATTTAAACCACTAGTGTGAAAGCATTGCTGAAGAGATTTAGGAAGACGGGGCTAGGTAAAGAAGGGCCAAGTTGTTGAAGATTATGTTGAAGTGAGGTGTGGACTCGTGTTATCTTGGTATTGAATAACATTTCCCAGCCTGGGGACCTAATGGATCCTGCTGGCTTTGTGTCATTTTGTGCATTGCCAAAACAGGCTTTGAGCATGCCAAAACACTTCTTAATGATTTAATGTCTGAGTTAATTTTTTGTTGAAAAAAATCTGTCTCTGACAGCCGCCTGACAGCACCAAGTGAAATAGGGAGCAATACTGGCCTGGTGTCCTGAACAAGCTGGCAAACCTCATTGGTCTGGAATCCATTCTGTGCCATTCCCATGGAGCTGAAACGTGCAGGTACTTTGGTCTCTGCATACCCAGGAATTTATGTCATCAAGTGACTGTATTAATTAAAGTAGTTTTGGTATTTGGTGACTGGAGAGAAAACCGACAGATTTGTTCAAGTTGATGTAATTCTAACATTTTCAGTACTTTGGATAACAGGATTTAGGAACAGAATTTGTGAATTTGCATTGAGATCTAACTGCTGGGTTAGATCTGTGCTGTAGCATAGAAGTGTAGTTCACTGAAATTATTACTGCCTGTTTTCTCTGGGCTGAGTGAAATAATTTGCAAGAGTCGTTTTGTCTTTCAGTAGGTATATGTCTACCTCATATTGTACGTAATTTCCACCTGAAGAAAGGTCGAGACTCAACATGGAAAGAAACTGAACTCTTCTTTTACTGGCTGGTCTGTGAACAAGAGAAATCTGCTCCTTAGCAGTGTGCATTTTACATAAAAGTCCATTTCCTCACAAAGGAGAGGATGTGCCCTTACAGGGTGTTAGAACAGGGTGTTTAAGGGGCATGGAGCATGATTTTACCTGTGTAGTGCAGATGGTGATTCTGCTGACCTATGCTTAGATAAAAATGGGGCAAAAGTTCGTGTAACAGATCTCAATAGTTGGAGGGGAAGAATCAGATGAGTTGAAATATTCTTTAGCCCACTACTACCTTTGTGTTAAAGTAAAGAGGATTCTGAAGGTTATGCAGGATGTAACTTGACCTGATTTTCCCTCAAGCAGCCTACGATGTTATCTTCACTTAACAGGATTTCTTTGAGAGTTTTTCACAATATGTAGTTATGCACTGTATGGATAATTATAAAATCAAGAGTGCAGTTATAGTCTCTCAATTGTTTGGTTGGATAAAAATGAGGAGAAATGACGAGTACAAGAAGTAGAAGAAAGGGTGACAACAAGCAGTGATGGGTTCAATAGGCAGTTGATGGTACCTTCTGAAATTTTCACCAGTTGCAGTCTTTCTGGAGGGGATGGGTTTGCAAGACAATCTAATAGAGATTATGTGAAGGGTTTCATGCCTTTGAAGATGAGAATGACAGAATAAGCTTGGAAGGTGTGGCAGCTGGCCAGGAGGAACAGAGTGAATGTGTGACTAAATTGGGAGCCTGAGTGGTTTCCAGAAAGAGAGGAAAAGTACCAGCTGGTGACAAGAAAAGGTAAGGAGGAGAAAGTGTAGAAAGGAGCTTCTCTATGGGAATTCTAAAAAGGGTATGAAAGAACCTAAAATAGCAGGAAAGTCCTATGTTGGGCCATCAAGGTGCTTGGGGAGAATGTCATTTAAAAAGCAGGTGAACTGAATGTTAACTCCCAGAAAACAGAAACAAAGCTGAGGTGCCAGAGTCCAGTGAAATGACTCTACTGGAGCCATACTGTCCACCCTGGTCAGCTGGCCAGTTATCTCTGCCACGAAGTGAAGGTCAGAGCTGGGGCTGTGGATGCTCTGCTGGGCAGGAGAGCTCGTCCGGTGTGCCTCAGCAGGGGGCTCTGCTCCCCTCTGGGGGATGTAGTTGGTTTGGGGAATCCGCTCACTTCGTGCCTGAAGTGGGAGTTTTTCTTCCTTTCAGCTTGCTGAGGGAGCTTCCCAAGCATGAATTGAGTGATGCTTCTTCCGAATTTGCAAATGGTTTGAAACAAAAGCTCAACAATGCACATGCATTGTCCCCTCTAATCATAACAGGCTGTTAACTATAAAACCTAATTAAGCAGTTCAACAGTTAATAACAACCCATCAGTTAGCAGGAACATCAAGATAATATGTTTGTCCTGCTGTCCCAGACTACCTTCCCAAGCTCTCTCTAGTATGGAAAGCTTGAGCGCTATTTGCTGCTGGGATCTACAATTTCTGTCATAGAATTGGTCAAAAAATTCAATGCAAGAACTTTCTGGCATATTAAATATTGAAACCATGGGACTAGTAGAAATAAAAATCAATTTAGTTCCAAGAGAAATGTTGCCAGGTTTAGGATGTTAATTGTTGTTGAATGCAGCAAGTTAAATAAAACTTAAATTTTCTGGAGCTTAAAGTATTTTATCTCAAACTGTCCATTTAAAAGACACTGCCCCATCCTGGGAATTTTTGGGGGTTGTTTTGTTTTGTTTTGTTGTTTGTTTGTTTTTGTTTTGTTTTGTTTTGTTTTTTTGTTTTTCTTTTCTCCAGTGCAATTCAGGCACTATGACATGTGCTGTGCATTTTCCTTTACTTGGAGCAGATCTTATAGTTCTCATTCTGTTCCAGGAGCTACGTGGTCCTTGAGGTTACCCTCCCTGCACATCATCTTGGGATCTACCTGGATAATGGACAGATCTGTTTGCACTCACCCCTGCATGACAGTGTCTTGATTTCTCTTCTGACCCTCCTTTTTGTTTCTGTGCTGATTTTATATCTATGATATACGTACATAATTTCACTAGTTTGAATGCAAATGTCCTGGTGCATCCTGGACAGCTTGTTTCTTTTTCTGCTACAAGGTATCAGCAAAAGCTTTATTCTAAAATCCCAAATTTGAAAATATCACTGTAGTAAAAGCCAAAGGAGCTTGGTAAAGATTAGGTGAGAGCATCAGTGCAAGTCAGTGCTGCTTCTGATCCTAAGGCACTTTTGTCTGTTTCTAGTGCAAAACTGAATAATCTCCAGCCATAAATCAGCTAATTTCTTCTGCACCAACTGCAAAATACTTGGGATATGTCATGATCTTTTCTCCCTTTCCCTAGATACACCAGTTTGCTTCTGCTGCTTGAGCATTAGCCATTTTTATGCCTTTCTTACTGTAGTAAATAGTGCCTTTTGTATTTCAGATTTTTATGTAGTTTTCTGTTTGATGCAATTAATACCATACCTGCACTGAGGTTGTGTTCCTGTTGTTGACATCAGTGTGTGTGTATGGGGGGTGAGAGGCCAGCCATGTGTGCATGGACTGCATTTTGTTCTGGAATTAATTTACAAGTAATGACGAAATAGGCTTCTTAGACTTGCCAAAACATGCTGCTGTGCTCCCGAGCTGGATGGGAGAGACAGAAATGCCAGCAGGGGAGTCACCTGTGTTCTTGAAAATGATTCCTCAGCACAGGACTTTGTTCTGCAGCTCTAGGTACTGTTTGCTTGTGCATACTTTAAAAAGCTTTGCAAGAATTGGAATGTGAATCTATATGCATTTTCTTAGTCAACAAGAGGTAGATGTAATATGAGAAGATTTCAGTGAAGCATAGCTGTGAAAAATTGCACTCTCATTATAATGATCTAGGAAGTGAAATTCCAGTGCCTGACTCCAGGCAAGGTGAAATGCACTGTGAGATGGGCTGTTTTGCTGCTTTCAGGATAGATGGCTACAGAGGGCTTGTGTATATCAGCTATTGCATTGTCGGCCTCATTCTGTCTGGTAAAGTTGAAGGCACAACCTGTAAAAGCATAAATCTAAAAGAGGAAGAATTCAGTGTGGTAAATTGCATTCTTCTAGTTAGTAATGTGTTAAAGGTGGCTTTATTTTAATGGCACCAAAATAACTGTTGGTTTGTTTTCTTTAATGGCACCAAAATAAGTGTTGGTTTGTTGGGGTTTTTTTGGGTTTTGTGTGGATTTCCCAAGGCCCAGGGCTATTACTGGTATTGCAGCACAGTGAGTCCATAGGATCTGTAGAGACCACAGTAGGACGAGGTCTTGACTATACTACACAGCTCATCCAGGATCTGTTTTCTAGACCATTTGTTTCCTATTGAGTCATAATACTAAATCACTGAATGGTTTTGCAGTACACATATTATATTGCTGGTTACTCGTTCCTGAGTCCTGATACCTGTTTTTGGCATAGAGGAAAGGCTGTAGCATAATATCAGCACCATTTTTGGTGCATGTGTCATCCATTTATACCATAAAACAATGATGTCCTATTTTAGGTAGTACTGACATGCTGCTGTGACCAGCTGATGGAGTCATATAACATAAATGGCCCAAAGGGAATTATTTTCTCTTCCAGCATTCTCTCAAAGGCTTGGAATCTTCAGAGTGCACTTGTACTTTCTCCACTTCAAGCCAGAGTGGTCCTATGAACTTTAATGGTGCAGTTCTTGGGTTTAGTGTTAAGCAGGTGCTTGTGTTTTTTGTCGTCAAACTGAACCTGGAAACCCTGTGAGAACTCCTGTTGTAGTGTACTGACCCTGTTTATTCTTTCTTTGCTGGAGGAGACTCGATGAGATCACAACCAGAGGTGGCATGGCTTCAGAATTTCCTCTGAAATGATAAATAATTCAATGCAAGCAAACAGCAGCCAATAACTGTAAAGGACAACTCTTGCTGTTCACAGAGAGCCCCGACGTCTTGGGGCAACAACTTGATGTCTCTACTAATTTCTGATGAATCATGATCTTTCACATCAGGCCATGTCATTTGTCAGCAAGTTATGTCCTTACAGATTGTGCCACTGTAGCTGAGATAATGAAGTGTGATGTTCAAGATTTTTGTCCTAGAAACAACAACAACAAAATGCCTTCGTATTGGGTCACTGCTATCAGCTGAGATTTATTGCAGTTGAAAGAAGCTGGGCAGATGTTAGAACACTCGTGCTACCCACGAGCCAGGGGGTTCCTCTGTTTATTATTTCCCGGCTGCTTGGCACATTCTTGTGACACACAACAAACTCCCATTATGAAGGATTATATGATGAGGCAACAAGCATGTGAAAGATAGCAACCAAATGGTGACTCCCAATTACATGAAAAATTACTATAATCACCCCTGCTGTAACACCCGTCTGTTGGCAAAGTGGTTGATCCCCTTGAAAAGCTTTAGAAGACCCACTGTATTAAATAAAAATCTCAGTTCTGTGTGTAATCATAAAAATTAACACTGTCACTTTAAAAAAATCAAATTGGTGTCCTAAAGGGAAACCTACTAAGCTGTGTAAAGTAGCTATTATGAAAATGTTTAGCCTTTTGAATGTATTTCAGACAGCATTTGTGTTGCCAGATTTGTCAGCCAAAAACTCACTAAGCAGATTTGTCAGTAGCTGAGGCCATAATCTGTAAAACAGACATTGGCATAGAGATTAAAGATCAAGAGAATTATATAGTTTTTGTTACCATGTGCCAAGATTCTTCTTCTTTAAAAAAAAAAAAAAAAGTTTATTTTGTGCGGGCTGTATCTTAAGGGCTGCTGCTCTTTCTGTTTTGTTGTCTCCAACAGTGGAATTTCCTGTCAGAAAAGGAAAACTGTTTTTCTTTCCATACTTCAGGCTCTGTGTAGCTGTCACCCTTCAGCATTGCTGAGTTTTTCGTAGTGTTCCACAAAATCATTGTGCTTCTTTAGCTTCATGTACACAATATTTGCGTTTCCCTGGGACTGCTGCCTGCTCCAGCAGAGGAGACTGCTTCCCAGGCTGTAACCGTGTTTTGGGTCAAACAGAAGCTTCTCTGCTCTGCACACAGGCTAGGAAAGCTGGACTTTGGATGAAGGTTGGACTTGATGATCCTAGAGGTCTTTTCCAACCTAAATGATTCTATGATAGGAATGACTAGCTTATGATACTGCCATCCGCTGATGGGTTAATGCTTTGGAGTTGAAAGACAATCCCTTGGGACACAGTGTCTTTGTGGGCAGGGCTGGAATAAATTCGTGGTCCACATAGTACTTGGACCTTCATTGCTTTCTGAGTCTTATACCTGCATAATAGGCTGGCAGTTGGGTTTTGGGAGTCTTCGTGCTCTAAAAAAACAGACCTTCTCCTCTGTGGTCATTGGTATAGTACTGGTGACGTGATGTCATTTGTGTCCCTAGCAAGGTGGGTGTCTCTTAATTTACCCCCTGGAGAGTGTTTTGAAAAAGGGTTTCAAGAACATCAAAGTAAGAATGGGGAGATGACTACTTATAAATTTAGTAAAGGAAAGCTTTTTAGAGCTTTTGAATGGAAGCTCCATTGTGTACGCAGGGCAGCAGTGTTGCTGCTGGGACAGTTCCAGATTGGTCTTGGAGGAGCACCTACTTAAGTTGGCACTGGAGAAAGATAAATAGAGCAACAATCTCTCTTGTGTTTTCGGAGGTGGTGGCAAGGCAGTGTTTGTGCCTGGTGCTTTTCTTCCAGTGCTGTAGAGTGGCTTTCTGTTGTGTGTATTCCACCTGCAGAAAAGGTATTTCTAATGGAAGCACGCCCATGTAGGCCTTTCAAAGGGCAGACACCACACTGAGCTTGGATCCTTTGAATCCCCACAGAAAAGACTAGGCAGAGTGCATCACAAGTATGAAAATAGTAAGATAGAGGACTTCAAAGTTAGCGTAGTGACTTGTTCTGGAGTGTGAAGTGCTGAGTTCTCTTTTAAAACCCTTTAATCAGTACAGTGCTCATCATGCAGATGTTAGCAGCAGTGCTAGAGCTGTCTAATTGTAATTTAAGTTACCCCAGCCTAAGGGCTTGCAATTAAATTATTAGACTGTTGCAGTGAGTCCATGGATCCTGGTTGCACCTTGCAAGGGGGTATTTTCTGCTATGATGAGAAACAGTGGTTTCTCCTGGGAAGCAAACATACCATTACGCACTTATTAGGTCCTTGATTAGATCCACTACTGATTAGCTAACAGACTTTGCAAAAGAAAATATTGCAGTAGTTTGTTAGCTTCACCAAACCATTGTGCAATGAAGGTGAAAACAAACCAAGTCTAATAGTAACCAGTAACTTGGGTGTTCAATTCAAGACTTGCTCTTTTCAGCTGATGCCATCATTAACCTTTAGCTTACAACGGGAGGAAAAATGTTGGGAATTCCTACAGCTGTGTAGAAATGAATAACCGTGTGTATATTAAGTACACATGGCATGCAAATGTGTTGAACATTTATACAAACAACATGTATGTATGTACCCCCCACATTTATATGTATATTGATTCTAAAAACACACATAGATATTTATTCTGAAGTATTTTCACTAAAAATCTCATGAAAACAAATACAGTAAGAATTTAATTTCTGGTTACGGTTCTGGAGAGTCTTGAGGCTCTTTATCTCTCTTATCACTAGGCTCAGAAATATCTAATGGTGAAATACAGAACCATATATTATCGAAATGCAGACAATTATTGTATCAGTTGTTACATTATTATTTCACACTGGTTTGTCATCTTTAAAAGCAAGTGTCTGCTTGCATAATGATTTTAACTTCACCTGTGTTTTTTTATGACTTTTGAAAACAGAGAGCCATGAATTGTTTTAGTGGAGTGTAAAAAGAGGATGATTAGTTTTGTGATAAAACTTCTGATAGGTAAACTTCTTTACTTTGTATTTGAATATTATGATCTGGATCAAGTTCATTTCCTGTTCATCTTGATTTCACCAAGTAGTCCAAGAATTCTCAGTGCTTAGGTTTTGCTCACTGTAGAAAGTACCAAGGATGTAGGGAGAGAGAGTTCATTATAAATTGCCCAGTGATACAATGGCACTCAGCTCTGACTCTGCTCCAAATTCATCCCACCAGATCCATTTCCTTGGAACCAGTGAAGTTAAACCAAGGTTAGCTGTTGCCCTCAGACATTTGAGAGAAGAGGAACTTCATCAGGAAATGCATCCTCACAAGCTGTGTGTTATGTGTAACACTTAAGACCCGATGCTTTGCCAAAATCAGGGTCCAATTGGTAGCCTGCCAGGAGCACGAGAACTATTCTTTAAGGAATTGAAAATGGAGCAGATTGCAGTAACTCTCTTCTATGGCACAGGAAAAAGTCCTGCAAAGATTTCAACAATTATTACTAATTTTTCAAGCGTTGACAGTGTGTTCAGTATGTTCAGAACATGTGTTGCTCCAGACTGAGCCAAGCACAAGGCCTCTAAGATCAGAAAGTAATATTCTTTCTGATCCTAAATAGCACTCTGTCCACAATTTAGAGTGTGGTGTCTCGTGGCCCTTGAGAACACCATGTGAATGATAATGTAAGCTGGGTTTGAAATTCAGACCTTTCTTCTATCACTGAAAGGATGATGCTTAACTAGTGTTGGGCTCGTTAATATCTGTGGCTGTTTGTTGAAACTTTTTAAAGGAGCTTCTCCAACTAACCAGCCATACGGTGGCATTCAACTGCTTGTTATCTTTAATTACCTAGATAGCACATTTCAGATGTAAATGGCTCTATAGACACTAATTATTGTTGTTGTCCAAGACATCCTTATTTTTGATTTTCGAGGGAGAGGGAGAAAGTTGGGCTGTCCTTATTCTTAACTCTGAGTTGCCAAAGGTAAAGGGGACCTAAGTAATGCCTTTGGTTTGGACCTACAATTTTAAGACACGTTGAGGTATCTAAATCTGCTCTGGCTTAGACATTCCTCCTTTTAAAATCTCCAGTGTTCTCCCAGCAAAAGTAAATATATCATCTGTCAATGTCCTTTACAAGCACATAATTTAAGTCCATTAGAAAATTGTTCACAATTGTTATGTGAGCAGTTTTCACATTGTTATCCTAATTAAATTGGATTATTCCAATATTCACACCATAGACCTTTTAGCTTGTAAACTGAACGAATTTTATTAAGGTAATAACAGACTTGTAATCATGGCACTAAAATTAATACTTTAAGGACAGTTGAATAGACTTTTACTACTTAGTACAGTGAAGGATTTATTATAGCAGACACAACTACCTCCTGTGATATTGAAAGTGGGGAGTATTTTTTGCCATAATGCCATTTGCCATCACACTCATAAGGGATGAATGTTTAGGGAAGTTGAGTTGACATTTTCTAAGCTCTTAAAAAACCAACTAAACCTCACAGAACCAGTATGCCTTGAACTCAATACTCCCTGCCAATTATAGCTAAAAGGAACAGTAATTCAGTTTAAAGAAGCTTATAATACAGTTTTACTGTTGTGAATTTAATCTCAGGAAACTGAGTAATGATGCCTTTCGTGTTTATACTGGAGAAAACTCTCAAGTATCTGTAACTTGACAGCAGGAGCACTCCCTTTGAGAAGCTGGCACAGAAATGCATGTGTTCTAGCAGGTGGACACAGATGCACAACCTGAATCATCGTCTATGTTCTTTTGCTTACTCTGTGCCATTAGCTTCAGTATCTCACTGTGTCAGCATTTGCAGCAGTGAAGTGTTACAACTTTTGGGAAGAAAAGTAAAAAAGGATAGGTTTTCTCATTTTCTCATTGTATGGAGTAAACTGGGGTGAGTGTGAGAGGAGTGTGACTCCTGAGAGCTCAGGCTGGTGCACAAGGAGGTTGCAGTTTGGTCTCACGATCTATTGCCTCAGGAGAGCTTCACTGAAAAGCACCTCTGAAATACGCACAGGAATTGATGTTTGTAGGTTAGACTCATAGGGCCTGCTGGGACCTTGGGGAAAACAGTGCCCCGGGTTCCTCAAAAAGAAAGTGCTTCTAGAAATTAGACAAGTTTTCCAATAGTGGGAGGTGAGCGTGAATATTATGTCATGATTTCAAAGGATCTGTCTGTACCGTCACAGATTTTTTGGATGAAGACTGTATTTGGTCTTAGAAGAGAAGCAGAATTTGGGATAATGTTAATCTCAGATGACTTTTTCCATATTTTTCCATGATGTAAATGTTCAGGAAGTAGTTCCTTTACATTTGTTTGTACTTTGAAATGAAAACCACTTTCTGACTTTGGCCATGGACTCTGAAGGAAATAATTCTCTATTTTTTTGCCATGCAGAGTGTTAGGAAATTATTCTGTTCCTTCTCTTGGTAGAGTACTTAGGGAAGGATAGTTGGAAGTAGCCTATTTAAATAGTTGCATGCTGGTCAGGGGAAGGTAATTAGGAGCAAATGCCTTTTTCTAATTCCTCTTTTTAATAGTTAAACATTTTACTTTTCTGCAATCATTTTTCAGTAAAAATCTTAATTTTGGTCCGTTCTATATCTGTACTCTTTTTAAACTGTGCAAATAGTTTCTTTTCCAGATGTATCCTTCCTGTTCCATCATCTTCAGGATAATTAATGAGTAGATTTTCTTACTTGAAGCATGTTTTTCCTGACTGAAATAGAGTAATTTTATCAGTGCTTATCTATCTTTTTTTTCTTTTTAATCCTGACATGGCTTCAGGTATTAATAAGCTCTTATCTAATGTCTAGAGTGATCAGATTTTAAAATTAATTTTATAATGTGTGAAGGACCAGGAGGAGGAAAGCAGGTCAATGAGTTGAACTGGTTTGTTGGGAGGAATCGTGTATCTGCTATAGATAGGTTATTGGGAAATTCCTGGAAATGTTAATCCTCAAATTCTCTAGTTAGTTTACAATGATTTTGGATTTAATTTTACACTTGGGATTTTTACTCCCTTTTCAAAGCACTGATGTGTATTGTATGTCATACCATAGTTCTGCGTATGGTGGTGATGAAATACTAATAAGTATTTAGATGTGCTTTATTGGCTAGATTTGAAAGGAGTGTCAATATGCCTCTGGATTGTTCAGTACATTATTGGGCCTTTTAACTTAGAGCCTAAACTAGGTGGGCCAAACTGATTTCTGTTACTTTGCTCAGACCATTTCAGGCAATCTCTATCAAATTCTACCAGCTCTATGGAGTTTTGCTTGAGTTTTCACTTAAAGATGTTTTTCCAAAATACTGCAGAAGTTGCTCCTTCTTCCAAGTAAGAAAAAAACACCAAACCAGCAAACCAATAAACATTTTTATCTATTGAGCTTTTCAACAGCTTTCAGTGAGTGTTTGAAGTACCTTGTATTTTTTTCATAGACTTGCTGTTGAACTGTGAATTCTCAGTAATACTGAGAAGAGGTGATAAATTCATTTATTCAGATAACTCCAAGTCCTTGAATCCACCACTGTCTTAATCCATTGAGACTGGTATATAATGAAGCCTCTTGGGCAAAAGGGCAGGTGAGATGTCCCTTCTGCCCTTCACATTTAGAAGTTGAATATTTCATCTATTGTTCCTCGGTATTTGTCTACCTGAGTTAACATTTTTTCAAAGCACAGTAGAAGAGCCTGTGCCCAGCCCCACGTTGCTGTGATCAGACAGTTTGGATTCATTTGCTAGAGCTCTACGCTGCAGTCCAGCCACAGAAGTAGATGTACTATGTATTTTACACTTCTCTTACAGTGACCCAAGACAGGTTCTTGAATATCTCCTTTTTCTCAGACACAAAGAGCTTTCCCTATACCCACTAGACATCTGTGACAGGCTACAGGAGCCTACGTGGGGAAGAAAGGAGAGCAGGGCCAGGCATGGGAACAAGGTAATGCTATGAAAGGAAGGGAGCAGAACCCTCAGCCAGCAGCCCGCTAGTTGGGCACTTTTCCCCCTGTGTCCCCCGGGACTGTTCATAGCCTAGAAATGTTAAGGACTTGGTGGAAGGGCTGAGGTTTTGGAGCTGATCATGCCTTAGGCACCAAAGATTGCACCAGCTGATAAGCCAAGTCCTAGTGCTGTCCAAGGGCATCTTGTGGAAGTCCAAATCCATGACAATATTCTTGCACAAACAACAAAACCATGGAATCCTTTAGGTTGGGAAGGACCTTCAAGATCATAGAGTCCAGCTGTTGACCTGGCATTGTCAAGTGTAAAGCTTCTGGCCCCTCAAATGGAAATTAACCTCCCAACCTAGTTTGTTTACAAAGAATCTCAGCATGCTGCTTGTCTGTGGGGAATGGTGATAGGGCCACAGCCTCACTACAGGCAACCTCTGTGCTTTGGGGGTTTTTATTGGTTTGGGGGGGGGGGCACACACACACACCTTCTTTAAATGGAGCTTATATTTGTGTCTGATTATTTTTAGACCGACAAAACTTTTACTTTGTGAAGCTTCCTAGGATCGCTTTTCTTCTACTGTGTGACCCAAAATGAAAATATCTTTCAGGTAAACTGTAATTTCTATTATTCATATATCCTGATGAAATGTTGTAGATGCAGAACGTGATTTAAGATAGCGGTCTATGAAGAAAATTGTCTCCTGAGGGAATACTGAATGTGCGGAGATGGATCCATGCTTTTCCTGAGGCCATTTCTTAGAAACTTGTCAGGGCAGATTTTTAGTGTAGAACCACGTGATATCAGGGATATTCCTCCCTTTACTGATGGATGAAAGTAACTTTTGTTTTTCCTCATGTCCACACACATGTAACAAATATTTGAATTTCCTCTGGTGTCAGCAGAAATGAAGGGTTCTGTTTGGTCATTATGGGGTAAAAATAAGTGCATCTCTGCTGTTGGTCCTCATCTTTCTGATTCCCAGAGCATTCTGCTGCTTCTGTTGGAGAAGAAGAACTTCCCTAGGGGTATAAATTATACTCCAGCAGTATTCATTATTCATAGCTTCATCTGAGTGTAAACTTAATGTCCTAAGCCTGGTTTGTTCAGCCACTGGGCTGTCCTAAATGCTTGTCCACTGAACTAATCCATTGCCTCTGAAGTTTAGGCTTTGTCTCAGTGTGTTGTCAGACACTGGGCTGAGCTCTTCTTTAAGTTTGTAGCCTGGATTGGCAACTTGTCTCACTGGTGAAGCTTTCCCCCATTAGTCACAGATTAATCTGGGCTTTCAGTGGCTTTTTGTATCAGCTAAAATGAAATATAATTTTGACACATTTTGTTATTGTTTGGGTTTTTCCTGCCAGGAGTGCAGTCTTTCTTCAGGTTCAGCATTGGCATTTCATAGCTTCTGCCTTTCCTATCACTGACAACTGTTAAAAATAACTTGTGCTTCAGAATTTGAGTTAGTTTGGTGTTTATATTTTTAATGTCTTTTTTTACTAAGCACTGTAGCTTGCAACCACAGAATGAAGGTCATCGTTTTGATTTTCATCAGTGATCTTCACCATTTCTTGAAAACTTCAGCTTTTGTGGCTGTTCTGATCTGCTGGGTCTGTGTGTGCACATACACTTTTGCTTTAAGGCTATTTAAAGCCTTCATGCCAGGTGCTCTTCAGGACTCGGAAACAAGCCAACCAACCCCATGAAAAAATGCCCATCCTTCAGGTATTACACAACCTGAGAGGCTCAGAGTTCCCCGTGGGATTAAAGTTACAACTGAACCACAGTTCTTGTGTCAGACTAGGAACAAATTTTGTACCCATCTTCTCAGTTATGTATTTGGTGATTTTATTCTTGGCTTGTTTTAATTTCTTTCACTGTCGTCATGCCCTAATATTTTCTACAGATTCCACTGGCCTCTAAATACACCAGTTTCATGTTTCTGTAATCTTGTGAGTTTTGTTTTTATTAACTAATAGTTTTCTTCCAGCTATTAATTCTTTCTGATAAGCTCTTTTTCTTAAAATAATGTTACACATCAGTGGATTAATTTTTCTTTATAATAGCTTAGTTAAAGAATATGAACTCAAACAACAGTCTTGCTGCTGTTGTGATATTTCCCTACCATTCTCCATGGTTATAAAACGCTGAATTTTGTCTACTGAACTTCAGAAAGCAAAGCTGCAAAACACTGAAAGGAAAATTCTAATTTTTTTTTTTTTAAATCAGAGTACTCTATACATGGCATTAACCTGAATAATGGTTTCGTCTCCAGTTCCATCTGCATATCTGATTTCATTATTCTCCTAAGAAGGGAAGGCAAAGGAGGTGTTATCTTAACAAGTCAAGTTTTAAGTTGCACAAGAAACCTTTCCCCCCCACTGCCCTTTAAATAGCTGTTCCTTATCCCCTGCTGCGGAGCACAGGGAATGGCATTTGCCATCCTGTGGCAAAATGAATCTGTACTCCTAGGTATGTAAAACCAGTCCATGTGTGAATTAGCTTTGAGTTGTATTGTGTTTCTTATACTAATATAATATTGTTCTAGTGCTTGCCCCTGATTAAAGAAATACATAAATAAATAATTTATAATTTAATTAATAAGGTATAATATGCAAAGCACAGTAATTTCAAACAGCTTGTAATGTCTCTAATGTACTTTCAATTTTTTATTTTACATAAGGGCTATATTCATTATGTGGTTATGATAAACATACTAATGAATTTTATTACAGGAACAAATTTAAACATGTAAATGAGATCAAATAGTATTAAAATGCAAACGATGGTGAAACTTATTACAGGCTAACCTTGCCAACATACATGGAGGGCTGTTACAAAAAGGACTGGGGGAAGTTGAGTTACTTGCTGGAAAGTCAGTCCAGTCATTTCACAAAGTCACTGAGCATGAGAATTTGTGAACTCCTCATTTTCAGTGTTGTAGAAACTATCCTGAACAAAAAGTGAACTAGAATCCTGGGTTTACACATAACTTTGGGTGACAATTAAAAATCCCTTTTCTTGTTCCAGTGAACAGTAATCTGTGCATAATTACATTCAAATGAGATATTAGCATTTTTTGTGCTTACTCTTTGTTAATTGCAGAGTTCACTCACCATGGTGATGCTTTTGATAGAATCAAGCAACCTTATTGACCTGATGCTGCAAGGCATGTTTGGAAATTCTGCTGTATTCTTCTTTTTTTTTTTTTTCTTTT